>JAATLQ010007059.1:38326-122043 GCA_013421005.1 Heliconius erato x Heliconius himera | reverse complement strand
CCCCCCACAGTTTCAAGTTTATCATATAGTGATGATAAACTCTCACTGCGATCTCTGGCTTCAGTTTCTCTGGTTTTTGCAGGTACGTTACGCTACTGCGTGCTCCAGTTTGTCTCCAGGAGAGTTGGATTATTACTACTGCTTAAAGGCAGCCTTCTTTTCACGGATCACCTCCTACACTTTGTCATTCCATCATCATGTCTCCCTGTCGATGACAAATCCTTTATTAGAAACGCCAATAACTCACTTGCCTTGCAATCACTGCTGATTGTGCTCGATTATAAGCATCTTGAGCAGTGTCAGTGTTAGTCAATAGGTTTTAACCTCTGCCATAAAGTGGGTCTGCGTCGGTCCACCACCACTTATCCGAGATCCGAGGCCTACATTTCTCGACTACTTTCTTCTTCGGAGTACCGTTGAAGCTGAAGTTATAAGAATAAAAACAAACAATCCTCAATTGTTTTAGAAGAACGCGTCCAAGACGGCTAGATCAGACGAAATACAGGTTCTCAGAATATTACTTCCCTCTGTATGACGAAGACCGTGTCCAAAACTACGGGGGTTTTTGCTCAGCAGCCTCACCGACGGGACCGTTTAAGTTAGACCGTTAGTTAGTGTGTACGTAGTGATTGTGAAATGACATTACACAATCAATATTGTTGTTAATCCAAAATGGCTGCCACAACAAAATGGCGAATTTATATTCTTTGCACAATTTACCTAATTTGAATATCAAATGCTTGTTTTGTAGAGTACAATACACTATGAAATAAATAAAAGCTTGTTTTTAAAAAGTGTTTTTATTCTCATAAATATTTTATTAACGCGTTTTAACATAAATAAAATGACATTTAAGAAAACGAAAATTTGTTTTTAATTGAGAAGAAATTTCTTAGTAAGCTTACCAATATAAATATCTTGGGGCGATCTATAAACAACAGAGAGCGTTGTTGTGTCTATGTCTGAGATTTAAAGTAGTAAGTAAATATTGTGAGGCCAGTCGTGGCGCAGCAGCACGGAGTATGACTGTAAAACCGACTGGTTGTGGGTTCGGTCCCTACTCGAGGAGATTAAATATTTACTTAAATTTATATTTCCATTTATTCGCTCTGGTGTTAAGCGCGGCGTTGAGTTCTGCCACTCAACACGCAATGCCCCTAGAATTCAGCAGAAAGTGAGGAACGGAGTGTCTTAACAATAGGTTCCCTCTGCCTACTCTGCTGTGTGGAGGATGCAGCGTGAAGCTGATTTTAAGTTAATGTTGTTAGTGACAAAATAAAAATATACTACTATGTCAAAAAACTAAGAAATTTGATCAGGAGCGAAAATAAGACTACTCCTCGTACTACTCATACTTTCTCGTTTTTTAGCTTCACGCTGTATCTCGCACTAGCAGAGTAGGCAGAGGGAACCTAAAAACCTAAAGTTAAGGTTCTGTTCCCATTAAAATACTTCCATTTTCGCTGTTTTATTGTATTAATTTAAACTTTTTAAAAATCTAGTCAGTACACCCTTAACACAAAAATAACCGTTAAACCATCGTCATGAAGTGATAATTGCTTTCATTATACAAATTTCCAAAGCGTTCCGCCATTCAACTGTCAGTACAACTCATTTTAGTACCATAATATTTTCATCTTTCTTTAAATACTATGAAAAAAACTTATTATTTAACATTTTTTATGTGTATAATATGTTTATATTTAGTCTGGAAAGTGGATTTTATTGAAAAAAACGAAATGCGAGTGTTGTCTAGAAGTAAAAGGTCTCTAGTATTTCCAGAAGGCAGTTCATTTCAATTAGGTAAGTCTGTGTTACTTGGCTTTATTTGTTCAGATATTTTTTGTTTAGACGTTGCTTGGTATATTATGTATGATAACTTAGTTAACATAGCAATTGAGGCCAGCCGCTGGGGTACAAGACTGTTAATGCGATAGGTTGTGGGTTCAATTCCCATACGAGGAAATTTTATATTTATTATTTTCATTTCTTGGATCTTGTACAAGGCAAAGAACGACGTTAAGTTTCGCCATTCAAAACGCAAAGCCTCCAGATTTCGTCAGAGAGTAGGGAAAGGAAGTGTCTTAGCACTTCCCAGGGTCTCTCTGCCTACCCTGCTCTGCACTTTTTTTTGAAAATTTGTAATAGCCTAATTAATATGCCTATTAATAAAGCCTAATTTAAAGGTTCCTAAAGTATGTTTACTATCTTTGGAATAGAAAAATACAACTAAAAATATTTGCTCTTCATAATAAATAAAAAAGAAACCGCTCGATATTTTTTACAGTCAAGACTCTCTCTTTACCGTTTTCAACCTGGACGCGTTGAGTGGTGGAATTTAACTCCGCGCTTTGTCTTATCATAGCGGGAAAATAAGAATTTCGCCTCTATGGTCAATATTTGACCCACTGCCCTAAAATAAATTTAATAAAATACTATATTTTTAATATTGTACAATAAATAATAATCTATATATAGAAAAGGACTTGTGCTAACTGACTGAGGTAAGACGCACGCAGAGCCGTAACCGCTGATGGTAGAAACGTGAAATTTGGGCAGATGTTTATTTTCATATTCTGGACATCCACTACGAAGGGAATTTTGAAAAATTTTAACCCTAAAGGGATGAAATAGGGGTTGAAAGTTTGTGTGGAAAAAAATTTTTATCTGTAACGATTTTTATAAAATTTGAAATTTAGACTCTTAAAAATATTTTATTGACTACATGTTTCGTGGTTTTTTAGAATTCACTCCTAATAAGCGGGCGAAGCCGCGCGCGCCCTCTAGTAATAAATAACACTTTATTGCACATAAGACTTTGCAAGTTTTCATTTTACTTATCCATATATAATTTATCAGAATATGTGCAATGGCGGCCTTATTAAGTGATTTCTTACAGGCAACCACTAAGATATAGTAAACTATTATTAGGACACTTATGTAGGTGCAAAAAGTATTAAGGAGTATTTATCACAAATTAAATATAATAAAGTTAAGTAACAATAGTTAATTAAAATTTAAACTCATATCCAAATTCAATAAGCCTAAAAAGTCAATATTTCATCAAAGTCAATTCTCATAACTCGAAACGTTTATACTAAACAAACAAACTCTCTCAAATAATATCTTCATAAAAAAAAGGGAATATTTTTTCTGTATTTGAAGTACACACAAATGCCACTTACTCTAAGATCGAGATGAGGACTTTTCAAGATATTATCATGTTTTTGAATTTACGCAACAAGAAATATCCGAGTGATTCAAGTTCGTTTGCTCTTTTTTAAGTTATTATGAATAAATGTTGTGGAAAAATACGTTATAAAAAAAATCTACTTCATGCTGTATCCCGCACATTGCAGGGTAGGCAGAGGGAACCTAGTGTTAAGACACTCCGTTTCCAACTTTCTGCCGAATTCTGGGTAGGTATACGCAATACCTACCCAGAATTCGGCTAAGTGGCAGAACTCAATGATGCGCTTGTCCTCGACTCCAGAGCGAAGAAATGAAAATATAAATTTAAGTAAATATTTCATCTCCTCGAGTGGGGACCGAACCCACAACCAGTCGGTTTTGCAGTCACACCTCGTGCCGCTTCGCCACGACCGGCCTCTATCTACATATCTTGCACACTAAAAGAAAATATTTTATTATTAACTTAGCTTCACACTTTATCCCTAGCGGGCTAGTCAGAGAGAACGGAGCGCCAAACGCTACGGTCTCTACATACCTCTTTCGCCTATTTTATTATTTTATCATTAAAAACTGATTTTAAATTTATTCGCAAAATTTTATTATTAATAACTGATTTTAACTTTATTACAGTATTTTGCGTGCAAACGTCAGCATTAATACCTATAGGAGATATATTTCTATATGGAAATACAGCAGCTCTTGCATGGAGCTTACCAACTGATCCAAAGCATCTATTAAAGCTTAAAAACAAGAATGCTAGAGAACAAGAAGAACAGCAAGATGATGAATCACAGAATAGATATAAAAGGTACAGCAATAAATTTATCAAATTTCTATTAGAGGCCAGTCGTGGCGCAGTGGTACAAAGTGTGATTGCTACAGGTTGTGGGTTCGATTCCTACTCTTTGAATATTTAATATTTTCATTTCTTTGTTTTGGTGTCGAGGCAAAACGCGGCGTTAGGTGTCGTCACTCAACACGCAATGCTTCGAGAATTCAGAAGAAAATGGGGAACGGAGTGTCTTAACACAAGGTTCCCACTGCCTACACTGCTGTGTGCGGGATACAGCGTGAAGCTGATTTAATTTTTGATTTTAATTTAATAAAATTATTAAAATGAGATATGTACACCTTTAAAATATTTTGTGTTTTCCAATTTTCTGCTCATGTCTCATACCATAATCTCTCTGCTTGGGAGAAAAGAACGCATATCTTTCAGCAATGTACAAGATCCACGTCATAAAGATTTTATCATTAATATAGTTATGATTTTTAGACTTATGGCGTTGAGTTCAGCCGAAATGTGTTCAAAATTTGGTGGAAAATGGGAAACGGAGAGTTTTAACACTTTTAACGTTGCTATGTGCGGGATACAGCGTGAAGCTAAGAAAAAATTGAGTAACTCTGAATTGAATAACATTTATGCCTAAAAAGTAACTTCTAATTTCTTTCAGATCGAGTATCGTCAGCCCGGCGTTCACAAAACGCAGTGCCGATAGAAATACGAGTTTCAAAGAGAAACTGAAAATTAAAATAGATCGCGCAAAAATGCACAACGAAAAGACAAAGCAAAATTTCCTCAAAAAACAACATTTAGATCGTGAAAGTCTCGAATTTCATAGGATTAGTCGAGTTCGGTTGTATGAGAAATTAGAGCCGCTTATTACAACGTAAGTTTGCTTGTTTTTTGTGTGTGTGTTTTTTTTTATGCTTTATCTCATAAACAGGGCCTAGTGTTAAGATATTCCGTTCTTCTCATCTCGCCCGAATTCAAGATATTGTGTCTTGAGTGACCGAACATAATGTCTACCAGCGTGGGCGCGTGGAGAAATAATAAGAATCGAACCTACAATCACTGTGTTTTATAGTTAGACGCCGGCTTACTCTGTTGCGATGGCCTCTAACTTTTTACGTTATTTTATTTTAATATTTTTTAATATTTTATTTACAGGCCAGTCGTGGCGCAGGGGCACAAAGTGTGACTGTAAAACCGACTGATTGTGGGTTCGATCCCCACTCGAGGAGATTAAATATTTACTTAAATTTATTTCCATTTCTTCGCCCTCGCGTCGAGGACAAGCGCGGCGTTGAGTTCTGCCACTCAACACGCAATGCCTCCATAATTCGGCAGAAAGTGGGGAACGGAGTGTCTTAACACTAGGTTCCCTCTGCCTACCCTGCAGTGTGCGGGATACAGCGTGAAGCTTATTTGATTTATTTTATTTTAATATTTTTAGGCACAGATTCAGGATCTTGCTACAATCAAAATGTAGCGTTTCATAATATTTTTCTTAACTTACATTAAAACTATGATTGAACTCAATATTTATTTTCAGTTTAGGAGGCGACGGTCGACAGTGTGTACTTTACAAACTATGTGAATCTGCAAAGTCTTCAGAACAAGGCACTTTCTTACAAGAGTTTCTAAGAGTTATTTTTACGTAAGTAAAATTTAGTTTTTTCAACATTTTTTCCAATTTTAAGTTTCAATTTGATAATCTGTTTTATGATCCACTAATAGATAAACTAATAGTAAGTGATTTTAAAAATAAGTTTTCACTTTATTTACTGGAAATAATCATTCTGGTTTGTGAACAACAAATAAGTATAATAAAAGCAAAAATGGATCAAATGCGAGTTGGAGTCGCGCACGAAGGATTACGTACTTTCTATAAAAACGACAAAAAAATCTAGTTTATGTTATTCCGTTATTAGTAGTTATAGCGAATAGAATCTACCTAAGGTAGATTCTCAAGTTCTCTCTACCTACCCTGTTACATGCGGGATACACCGTGAAGCTAAAAAAGAACATTGAATTGAATTGAAAACATATTTTCCTGTTTCATAATAAATGCAATTAAGAGAGATTATAATTTTAAAAAAATAATAATAAATGCTCATTGCATGCTCATGCATTAATAAATAAAAAAAATACGTATAAAAAATATCAGCTTCACGTTGCACCCAGTAGGCAGAGGGAACCTAGTGTTAACATATTCCGTTGTTCACTTTCCGTTGCCCTACGTCTGTAGACGTCTTCAGTGGCGGAACTCAACGCAGCGCTTTGCTTCAAAACATAAATGTCAATATTTTTTTCAATTTCTCGAGTGGGATGGAACCCACAACCAATCGTATTTACAGGCATATGTGCTCCTGTGCCACGACTGACCAAATCAAAATACAATTAATATAAAAATTATGATAAAAAATATTTATTTCAGATTACCAAAAGGTTCGCTTCAGAAAAAACACATAATTTACGATAAAGCACATACGCCGAGCGATGATTGTGCTACTTTATATCCGGATTGTGATTTAAACTTACCGTTACAAACGATTAATAAATAAAGAAGAATTAAAGTCTTTAATTTGTTTTATTGTAAGTTAAAGTAATTTTTTTACAGATTTTTCATTTAATCACGCCGTATATATGTGCTATCCCGCATATAGCAGGGTAGGCAGAGGGAATCAGGGAACCCGTATTAAGATCGGAGTACCGATCCCTTGAAAGCCTAAAATTATGCTGATAAATAGAAATATCCGACATTTTATTCCTGTATACGAAATTTAAAAGAAGGACACATAAATATTATATATTTTTGAAAATATTTTGTATCTCATGAATTTAAGATTATTCTTTTATAATACTACTAGCGGACCCACGCGGGTTCGCCCGCTTAGAATATAACGAATGTTTATAATACGAATATAAAAATTATTGTCAGCTAGGATTAGTAAGAAAATATATATATAGCCGCAAAGGAAAAATTAAAACAAGTAATAAAGTCAACGTAACCAAAGGAAGGTATTAATACAAATAATATATACAAATGAGGCTGAGGCCGGTCGTGGCGCAGCGGCACGAGGTGTGACTGCAAAACCGACTGGTTGTGGGTTCGATCCCCACTCGAGGAGATGAAATATTTACTTAAATTTATATTTCCATTTCTTCGCTCTGCTATCGAGGTTAAGCGCGGCGTTGAGTTCTGCCACTCAACACGCAATGCCTCCAGAATTCGGCAGAAAGTGGGGAACGGAGTGTCTTAACTCTAGGTTCCCTCTGCCTACCCTGCTGTGTGCGGGATATAGCGTGAAGCTAATTTAATTTTTTTTTATATATACAAATCTATTACCATTATCAATATTCATCAACATAAAGTAACAATTAAAAGTAACACAGAATATATTATTATTCTTGTACATCTACATATATTGTCATATATCGTTGTATATAAAAATACACAGGAAAAAAAAGAAATGTACAAATAGCTGGTCTTAGGGCTAAACAAGCATCTTACACATAATCTTAAAGGCGAAAAGAAACTGTCATAGTTTTGAGAAGAAATAAAACAAACGGAAAAAACAAAACTTAGCCAAGTCAAGAAGTTCAATAAAAATCTAACTAATCTGCTACTTGAATAAATTGAGAGAACAAAAATTAAAATGATTTAAATTAATGATAAATACCAAATAACCACATAAAAATTAACAGTAGATCCAAAATGATGAAAATATACAAAACTCTCGACGTCGTTTGCCCGTTCGGGTCGGTCATTCTGTAACGAAGCCCCCGCACCGTGCGGGTCGTAGGGCCAGGTCATTTTGAATCAGGGATATCTCCTTAAGTATTTATTATAACGATGTGCAGTAAAATATGCTTTAAAAGGTGACTATTATATTTATTTTCATAAAAAATATAGAAAATACATTATCAGTAAACCGATAAGTTTAAATTAAATAGTTACTGTGATAAGCCACATCTTCAGAGATAAACATATACCGTTGCCTTTTTAAGTTTTTTAAAGGACAATATTATAATACGACATAATTTTTGTGTCTCATAAGGTTATGTATAAGCATTTACGTAGCATTTTGAGCCATTTTTTCATAAAAAAACGAAATTCCTTCTTGCTTGGCGGTTGTTTAACAACGGTTGTAATTAATATGTCAAAAAGATTTATAAGTATATCGAGAATTTTAGAAATATGACAAAAAGTAGCCTATATTCACCTTATATCTATATGGAATTTTATCACAATTGGATCAGCCGTTTAAATGTAATTGCGTCACAGACAGACAGCAACATTCGAATTTATAATATGGATGGATATTATTAAAAAAAATAAAAATCAGCTTCACGCTGTATCCCGCCCACAGCAGGGTAGGCAGAGGAAACCTAGTGTTAAGACACTCCGGTTCCCACTTTCCGCCGAATTCTGTAGCCATTGCGTGCTGAGTGGTGGAACTCAACGCCGCGCTTTGCTTCCACACCAGAGCGAAGAAATGTAAATATAAATGTAAATAAATATTTAATCTCTTCTAGTGGAGATCGAACCCACAACCAATCGGTTTTACAGCCACACTTTGTGCCTCTGCACCACGACCGGCCTCAATTAAATGGATATTATAAATACTAAAATGGTTTTTTATATTATTTAAAATTCCTTAATATTATAATTACTGGGCTTGTACATTCGTATTTTTAGCGTTTTTTATTCGTACCGTTTTAGCTTCACGCTGTATCCCGCATAAAGCAGGATAGGCGGAGTGAACCTGGATGGAAATCTTGTGTTAAGACACTCCGTTTCCATTAAAACACTTCCTTTCCACACTTTCCTCCGAATACCAAATGTCTAGTAATTTTATTAGCAGTTAATCTGTTTTTTTAGTAACGGTAATATATAGTTCGGTACATTTGTATATGTCTATATGTCAAAGAAGGTGTTAATATTATAGGCAAGAAACTGTATGTTTGTATAGCATAGGCATTACGAGTACCTGTCAAACAAATTTTTTTCATTTTTTTTTAACAATAATAGTTCCTAATGATTTTGTTTATCTAAAAAATGTTAATTATATGAATTTCTTTTTTTATTTTTATATTTCACTCATTCTTCTGCATAACAACTTAAAAAATTTAGGAATCTTATAAATATCAAAATGTGTTTCTTTTGTAAATTTGTTTAGCTTTACACTGTATTCCGCATACAGCTTGGTAGGTAGGGAGATCTAGTGTTAAGACACTGCGTTTCTCACTTTTGAGATACAATCTTGAATGGCGTAGTTCAACGCCGTCCCTTGTTTCGTTATCAGGATGAGAAAATGAAAAAATATCTTATCTATTAATCTAACTCACAGCAGTCGCCTTTAATAGTCGTTGCGTTGCTATGATACGATGATCTCTTTTTTACATTATTAATAATTAGGTTCTCTCAAAAATATCTATGATGTATGTACATTATTACATTTTCGATAGATATATTCAATATTCTATTGTCTATACTTAATTTTGACTTCAGAGCTAGATTTTTTTTAAACGTCTGTAGTATTAGTTTTGCCTTACCAATTAAAAACGTTATCTTATCTTTATTGTCATGTGAAATAGAATTGAACTCCCGTGACCTTCCTCCAGTATCTTTGATACTGTGTTTTCGAAGGTCAACCGAGGTCTCCTCCGATCTCTCTTACCACTCACTTTTCCATCATAAATCTTTTTTGCCATTCTTTCATCACTCATTCGTTCGATGTGCCCAAACCAGCTGAGCACGTTCTTCTTCATTATCACCGTGACATCTTCGCTAGTACCTGCCATTCTGTAAAAGAATAATAATTAAAATTAAAATTAAATCAGCTTCACGCTGTATCGCGCACACAGCAGGGTAGACAGAGGAAACCTAGTGTTAAGACACTCCGTTCCCCACTTTCTGTCGAATTCTGGAGGCATTGCGTGTTGAGTGGCAGAACTCAACGCCGCGCTTGTCCTCAGAGACGGAGCGAAGAAATGGAAATATAAATTTAAGTAAATATTTCATCTCCTCGAGTGGGGATCGAACCCACAACCAGTCGATTTGCAGTCATACCTCGTGCCGCTGCACCACGACTGGTCTCAAGAATAATAATAATATATAATATTAAAAATATATTACAATATCACATAAACGCAAAATAGGAGAGAAGCCCCGAAACCATAATAGTCATCGCGAATTAGTTACAATTCTCAACATTCCATTCCAACTTTTCCTCGCGGGCCTTAATTGAATGTCAACAAATATGTTCTCATTTGCACTGTTTGCTCTACAATACATACTTGCCAATTGGCCAGTCGTTGTTTGAGCTTACACGCTTTATAGAGCAGTCACGACTTATAAGTCGTATGCTTTGTTTAGTTTTGTTTTTTTTTTGTCAAATATTTTTGGAAAAAAATCTAAGTGTAATTACTGTAATTTGAAAATTGATCTTAATTTAGATTATTATAATTTGATTATTTGATGGTAAGTTTTTGTTGATTACATTAATTTCTCTTATTCTTTTAATCCATGATGATGGTTTCCATTTGAGGATATTTTTTTAAACATTTTTCATGATCTGGCATTGGCAAGACATTGTGGAATTAAGACATTGTGAGCATTGAGCTCACAATGTCTTAATTCTACTTTGTTATAATTAGCAGAAAGTAGAGAATAGAGTGATGAACTTGGCTCTCTTTACCTACTTAACCATAAATTACATAGGAAATTCACACAACAAAAAAATATAAGAAGATCGATTTTCGTTATTAATATAAATAAATAATATACAGAAAATAATATATATATACATAAAAATCTACATTTAATTAATCAAACCCGACTTGTTAACGAAAAAAAAATATGGTAGAGAAAAATTCACCCAAAAAATATTTTCAGCATTCAAAATGACTAAGGAACCATTTATGTCAACAGCTGTTAAATTATACGAACGTATACTTGAAATATTAGGAGTGGTTTTGTGTATAAGCTTTTTGAGCTTTGTCAGTTTCGTTATAAACAGTATATAGATATAAATATATTTCAGTATATAGAAGGAAAAAAATATTTAAAAATTGTGGAGGAACTAATGTTAAAATTGAGAAAAGTCGTGGCGTGACTGTTGTGGATTCGATTGCTACTCGAGGCACCTTAATTTTTTTTTTTTTTCTCTCTGGTAACGAGGCGAAGCACGGTGTTGAGCTCCGCCACTCAATACACGATGCCTCCAGAGTTCGAAGGAACGTGAGACACGGAAGTGTATTAATAGGAACGGAGTATCCTAACTCTATGTTCACAGGGTCCCAGCCTACCCTGCCATGTGTGAGAGAATATTCTCTATAGTTCTCATCTTTTTTTATTTCACACTATATAGTGTGAAATAAAAAAAGATGTAATTTTAACATTTGTCATAGCTGTACAACAGATTTATATTAATATATAGATAATTTTGTTGCGTACACATTAAGACTAAATTTGTTGATATTTGAACAATGGTAAAATTATCAAATTTATATTTCCATTTTCTTCGCTCTGGTGTCGAGGTAAAGCGCGGCGTTGAGTTCTGCCACTTAACACGCAATGCCACTAGAATTCGGCAGAAAATGGGGAACGGAGTGTCTTACACTAGGTTCCCTCTGCCAGCCCTTCTGTGAGCGGGATACAGCGTGAAGCAGAATTTTTTTTTTCCGACGTACTTCGATAAATCCTTAAACACACCTTAACCTGTATATGTAATTATGTACAAGCCAAATTTAAATTTTCTTAGACTAATAGTTTACGCCGTACGTTGTCTGTCAGCCATTCAGTGACAAAGAATTTTTTATATATGTTCTAACTGAAAAACAAAGAATATCTGTAAACTGAAGGAAAAGTCGCAAACGCAAGATCACAATTCTTTAATTCTTTTCCTTTGAAAATTTACTGGCGAGTGATTCCTAAAAATGAGGCCACATAAGCTATCAAGAAACCAAATCTACTTAGGTCTTACCATACAAATGATTGCACTATTTGCTGGAGGATTTAGGTCTTAGCCTCCGGGCTAAGCCACTTATCTTTTTAAGCTTTTCCTAGTTTCATTTTGAATCAATTTAACAAAATTCTAAAATTTATTTTCTTTATGAAAAAATAGAATGAACCATTTTTAACATTTTTAAAGTGTTATTCCACACTTAGGAAAGAAATATACTTATTTAGAAATAAGTATTTTACGTGGTCGGTTTCCAGGAGGCGCGGGTTCGAGTCGCGCTACGTTCTAATTTTTATACGTTTTCTAATTAAGTATTTTTCTTTCCTGAGTGTAGAATAACACTCTAAAATTGTTAAAAATATTAAATAAATAGCATTCTCTCTTGCCAGACGATAATTCTTATTAATTATCTTTGGGTAGCGGAAATTTATAAAAATCTCCCTACAGAGATGCTAACAACATAAATAAGTTGTAACAAGCGTATAAAAATTTCGACGTAGCTTGATGAGAACGTATGGCTTAGTGGTGAGAGCTCTGCTCGGTATTCAGGAGGCGCGGGTTCGAGTCCCGCTACTTTTAAATTTTTATATGTTTTCTTAATAAGTATAGAATGAACCATTTATGTCTTTAAGTTCTGATTGTAGGCGCGATGGTTGTAAGTTCAATTCCTACTCGCGAAATGAATCTTTGAATTGTCTCGATTTAAGCGGAAAGCGGTTGTAAATTTCGATTAGGATCGAGGAATATGCGTTAATAGGAACGGAATATCTTATCATCAGGTTCCCACTTCCTCTGTTTACCCTGCTATGTGCGGGATAGAGCGTGAAGCTGAAAATAAAAATAAACAAGTTAGCAAAATCCAACAGAATATATAAAACCTATACATTTTTCTTAGAATTATTGCCTCATTTTGTTATATTCTGTCATTTGTAAGAAAATTTATAGATCGTTCTAATTAAATCTTCTCTATAATTTTCCTTATAGTTTCTTTTCAAAATTATGGTGAATCTGAACATTTTGCTGTTATTACTGGAGGTAGTTTTAACGGCTTCCGGCCAAAATAGGGAGGTACCCACAAAAGATCCGGAAAGTTCTCTAAGAATCCTCTCAAGGAGGAAGCGGCATTTGATATTTCCGGACGGTAGTTCCTTTCAATTGGGTACGTAGAACTATGAATATTTTTATTGAATGCAATAGGTCTTCTTATTATATCTTTTATGTAAGTATATTTGCTAACAATAAATGTTTTTAGCTTTTGAGTAGCCATTGAATATAAGGTAAAATTTTAATTATAAAATAATTTGATAAAATGAGGCCAGTCATGGCGTAGGTACACAAGCGTGTGAATGTACGCGCGGTAGGTTGTGGGTTCGATTCCCACTCGAGGAAATGAAATATTTAATTTTTTCAGAAGAGGAAATTAACCCGGAACCCGGCGGAAAGTGATGAGCGGTGTCTTAATGGAAATGGCGTGTCTTAGCACTAAGTTTCCAGGTTTTACCCTGCATAGCAGGGTAGGCAGAAGAACAACGTGAAACTAAAAAAAATTTTTCTTTATAGTATTCTGCACTCAAAATCACGGCTACTTGCAAGTTGGTGATGTAGTATGGTTTGGCAATACAGCGGCTTTAGCCTGGGAGCTACCCTCTGACCCAAAATATTTCAATTTCTTTAAGAAGTACGATAAACTCCATGCAGCTGAAAACAGAGACGGTGTATCCAAACTTATATACTTCTTAGATGAAAATGGCAAAATTCTTTCTAAGAAGCCGTACCACAAGTAAGTAAACCTTTCTAAAATTATGAAAGATAATTTCAAAGTTTTTGCTGAAAAGTTTCAGGTTCCTAAATGTAAAATACATTCTTTGAGAATAGTTCTTTTCACGAAATTCTTTTATCATTTTTTATCTTTAAATATCACGAATACCCCAGGATGAGTACGGCTTAGCTAGTTTTGCCGCTACTTTGGTAATAGCTTAAAAGGTATTTCACACATTTCTAAAATTGGGGCCAGTCGTGGCGCAGGGGCACAAACTGTGTCTGTAAACGCGGCTGGTTGTGGGTTCGATCCCCACTCGAGGAGATGAAATATTTATTTAAATTTATATTTCCATTTCTGCAGTCGGGTATCGAGGCAAAGCGCGGCATAGAGTTCCGCCACTCAACACACAATGACCAAATTCGGCGGTAAATAGAGAATGGAGTGTCTTAACACTAGGTTCTCTCTGCCTACCCTGCTGTGTGCGGGATACAGCGTGAAGCTGATGTTTTGATTTAATTTAATTTTACATTTCTAAAACCTAACACAAAAATTTAATTCATATCCTTTGGAACATTCTAACTGACGGTGTTGGAATATATCTGGCTGCAGTGGATAGTTGTGGCGTAAAATTCCATTAGAAACACCTTTAATTATAAAATAATATGAATAAGCAAAATGAAGAAACTTTTTGTTTTTTTTTAAATTTACCATTCCATTTAATACTATTAACATGTAAGTTGTTTTATAGAGGCCGTCCTCGTTGTAGGACAGCGTATAACTGTAAACGCAATGATGATAGGTTCAATTTCTATTTCGGGGAACTAGTTTTATTTCCTCGCTCTGATAAAAAGACAAAGCGTCTGAGGAAGTATATTAACCCCAGGTTCCGTTTACCTAACCTGCTATGAGAGAAAAAGTATAAAAGTAAAAAAAAAAAGCATTTAATAGATACTAATATTCTGATGTTTCATTGCAGAAGAATTATAGTGAACCCAGCATTTGCCAAAAGGAGTGTAGACGACCATTTGTGTGATGAAGGCGTGAATAAATCTTCCATTCAAGAGTTGCGCGAGAGGAAAAATTATGTAAACCTCTTGAACAATCTCGAGAGTGATGCCATCGATTTTCATAGAGACGGAAGGAAGAGCTTTTATATGCAATTAGAAAAGTTTATACAAGCGTAAGTATATGATTATAGGATAATGGGATTTTGTTGAGTTATAAGAGGGGTAGGCAGAGGGAACCTAGTGTTAAGACACTCCGTTCCCCACTTTCTGTCCAATTCTGGTGGCATTGCGTGTTAAGTAGGAGAATTCAACGCCGTGCTTTCCTTCGACACCAGAGCGAAGAAATGAAATTATAAAATTTAAGTAAATATTTCATCTCCTCGAGTGGGGATCGAACCCACAACCAGTCGATTTTGCAGTCACTCCTCGTGCCGCTGCGCCACGACTGGCCTCAATGCGCCACGACTGTATAATCAAGTTATATAAAAAAATATTACTTTTATTGTTTTTACAATCGTCAGTTTCAAATGTGGACGTGTTTAAGTCTGTCAGGGTGCAGTGGCATAGCTGATTATGCAGTAAACGCGACGGTTGTGACTTCGTTTCCCATACAGAATGAATTATTGTAACTTCCTCGCTTTGGTAATAATACACAGCTTAGTCATAGTTAAAACAATATAGGAAATATAAGAATAAAAAAAAGAATTAAATAAAATGTAAAAAAAATGTGTGGTAGATGCTTTGATATTTTTATTTTTCCGTATAATTAACTTATAGAAATATAATAATATTTTTTTAGAAAACGTAAAATAAATTTGAACGTAGTCGGATTTGAACTACCGCCTCTTGGAAATCATCCAAGCGCTCTGATCACTAAGTCATTTGTTCTTATGAAAGTTTAACAAAAACCTTATACTCTCGTTACAACTTATTGACATTGTTAGTATCTTTGTAGAGATGTTGAAAATATTTTTTTTAAAAAAGAATTTGAGGCCGGTCGTGGCGCAGCGGCACGAGGTGTGTCTGTAAAACCGACTGGTTGTGGGTGTTCGATCCCCACTCGAGGAGATGAAATATTTACTTAAATTTTATATTTTCATTTCTTCGCTCTGGTGTCGAGGGAAAGCGCGGCGTTGAGTTCTGCTACTTAACACGCAATGTCTCCAGAATTCGGCAGAAAGTGAGGAACGGAGTGTCTTTCTCTAGGTTCCCTCTGCCTACCTTGCTGTGTGCGGGATACAGCGTGAAGCTGATTATTATTATTATTATAAATAGCTCCTGGTCTATCTGAGGGTTAACCGATTGATCAACGATCGTCAGTATGGCTTCCGCTATGGTTGTTCGTGTAATCAATCATCTAGTTTACCCAATCCATAGCTTGTCGCTTGTTTCTCGTCTCTAGACAGCTAGTGTTGTTGTTGGCTTTGGCAGTTGGTAGGTTGGCAGTATTGGCTTGAATGTTTGATCACATACAACGTAGAACCATTTGAAACGGTGAGGCAAAAAACGCTATGTTCAAATTTGATACGTTTTCCTAAAGTATGTAGGTCTTCTAAGTGATAAGTAAATAATACACATTATATTTATCTTTGGGTAGTGGAAATTTGTAAAAATCTCCCTACAGAGATGCTAACAACATAAATAAATTGTAACAAGCGTACAAAAATTTCGACGTAGCTTGATGAGAACGTAGGGCTTAGTGGTCAGAGCGCGTGGTCGGTCTCCAGGAGGCGCGGGTTCGAGCCCAGCTACGTTGAATTAAAAAAATAAACAATAAAAATCACAGCATCAATAAAACTATGACAAATTTAAAGAGATAAATCTTAAGAATATACTTATGTTATCTTACGAAGCTCAATTCGTCAACTTTAAAAGTACGAGATTATATAGCGAAACTTTCCTAAAGTCAAACTATCTGTACCAGAAAGATTTTACACAATAGATAAAAGAATTAGTCGTCTGAGTGTTCGTAGATGTGAGACTTTTAAACAACTTTATTTAAGAAATATTTTCTTAGAAAGTATTATTGTTACAATGAAATTTCTACCACTGCAACAAAGACAGAAGCGTGTCTTTTATTGATGTTGATTTTAAGGATATCAATCAACTTCACCGTCCTACCATACTGTTTAAGTAGTAAAAAAAAAAAATAATTATATCAGCTTCACGTTGTATCGCGCACACAGCAAGGTAGGCAGAGGGAACCTAGTATTAAGACACTCCATTCCCCACTTTCCGCCGGTTTTTGTGTTGAAAGTCAGAACTCAACGCCGCGATTTGCTTCGATACTAGAGCAAAAAAATGGAAATATAAATTTAAGTAAATATTTCATTTCCTCGAGTAGGGATCGAAACCACAACCAGTCGGTTTTACAGTCACACTTTGTATGCCACGACTGGCCTCAATTTAATACTATTAATATGTTTTAATTGAATAATAACATAAAAATATTGTATTTCAGTTTAGGATGGAGCGGTAGAGACTGTGTGCTACGCTTGCTGTGCGACTACGGCAACGAGGCCACAGAGCAAGGCACCTTTTTAAAAGAAATCATAAGAGCTACATTCACGTGAGTATTTTTTTTATTATTCGCACAATTTTGTTTACTATATCAAAAAGAAATAAATCAGCTTCACGCTGTATCCCGCACACAGCAGGCTAGGCAGAGGGAACCTAGTCAAGGTAAAGCGCGACGTTAGGTTCCGCCACTCAATACGCAATACCTTTCTGAATACGGTGGAAAGTGGGTAATGGATTGTCTTAACACTATATTTTTTCTCTGCCTACCCTGCTGTGTGCGGGATACAGCGTGAAGCTGATTTTTTTTTAAATATTTGTTTTAGTTATAGCTTGTTGTCTATTTGTAAATTTATTTTGCTGTAATACAATTGGAAAGTAATTTAAAGCCATTATAGCGCAGCCATATAGGAGCTACGAATCCACATTTTTGCTTTTACAATAAACTATTTAAGAAAGGTCTCGTAAAATCATATTAATTTTTTTTACACATAGCAGGGTAGACAGAAATAATCTACATTCTAGACATTCCGCTTAATCTGGATTCTTGATTTTACAATCACAAAGTCTACTATTTTTGTTATTTCTACTATGTACTTCTATATTTAGTAGCGGAATATCGTACTTTGTGTTTGTCACCAGAGCGGTCAATTAAAAATAATTGGAGTATAAACCATTTCCCCGAGCGGGAATCGAACCCATAACCGTCGCGTTTACACTCAAGCGGTTAAGCATACATTTAAAATAATTTCTAAAATCCTTACTTATTTTAGACTGCCAAAAGGACGAGAGTTCGACGGTGACTTCTACAAAGAATACGACACAGCGCATTCTACTAAAGGAGACTGTGCCAAGATATACACACAATGTAAAGAATCGTCCCAATAAAAATTTTGCTACTTTAAGAACTAGTACTTTTAATATTTAAAAGCTTATACTCAGCTTTACGCTATATCCATCACACAGCAGGAGAGACAGAGGGAACCTAGTGTTATAACACTCCGTTCCACAGTTTCCGCTTATTTCTGAAGGCATTGCGTGTTCGATGGCGGAACTCAATGTCATGAAGAGCGAAACAACGAAAATATACATTTAAATAAATATTACATTTCCTCGAGTGGGGATCGAACCCACAATCAGTCGTTTTTACAGTCACACTTTGTGGTCTTTTCCTTTACCAGTGATACTAATCGCATGTCATTATTTTTTTTTTAATAATATTTGTCCACTGCTGTGCTTGTTTAGATTTGACGTAAATTATTGGTAAATCTCGTTTTTTCCTCTATCCCAATAGGGTTTTGAGAAATTCTCCCCAAGTTCTCCAAATCCCCAAGGAACCTGTGGTACGACTAAAATAAAGAAGGCGTTTTTTTATATGTTTTCTATTGTATGAAATTATTTACAAACCACTGTTTGTATTTTTTTAAATAAGGTTATTTTATATTTCACATAGTGTTACCTTTTAACTTTTTATAATTTATCATGCAAATGAAATTGCTAAAAGGTTATAATTGAAGTCCGATCTCCGTTTATGCATTGAGGCCATTGTGACATAGGGGCTCAAGGGTGATACTGTAAACACGACGGTTGTGGGTTCGATTCCTACTTGGGGGAATGAAATATTTAGAGCCAGTTTCACCGGTTACGAATAAAGAACTTAGATAGTAATCTAATAATTAATGCTACCTTACAAAATGTAAATGAACATACAAAATAGCTATTTCTTATATTTTCAAGAATCATTTTCTCATTACTAAAAGACATTTTTAAATTACAAATAAGTATGTAAAAATGACATGTATGTGTTAAATGTATATCTACTAGATATTGCTATTCGAGACCTGTGAAACTAAAAATTATAGCTTGTCTGTCAGATAAGCCTGTCAGGGACTTCATCAGCCTGTGGTGAAATTGGTTCTTAATATAATTTTCATTTGCTCGCTTTAGAAACGATGCAAAGTGCAGAGTTGAACTCCGCCACTCGAATATTCAGCGGAAATGAGAAACGGAAGTGCCTTAATCAGAACGCAGCGTCTTAACATGTTGCTAGGATGTAGTGTGACGCTAAAAAAACACATTTTATCTCGAATTCCTTCAAGAAGTAGAGTAAGGAGTGTCTTGATATTACATTTTAATACTAGTCTAATATCCGCCTTATAGAGTAGAGAGTTTATATTTATAAAATACTTATTCATTATTTTTACTATAGCGCTTATACATACATATGTATGAATGCAATTTAATTTTTCGAGAATCGACGAATCGAATAGTAATAAAAAGGTAAAATATAACATTACAGGTCAAAGGAATTTACATTTCAATATTTAAATAGGCTGTCGAAGATTACTAAGGAGGTTTCGTTTTGAATGTTATATGCAAAAATATATACTATCCCTATATTTGTAAGGTGTAGATTTGATTGTACGATTTTCGGAGGAGGTGTTAAACTGAGGTAATGAGAGAGACGACAGCCGGTCTAATTTGTCGATCAAACATCCCGGATCGACGAGCTCCGGTCCTGCTTGGTCATAGTAATATGGATAATATTTTATATTTTTATTAAAATAGTGTATATTATGTTTTTTTATATTGAATTGTAGATTTTATTATCATAACAAATTTTCAATATTTTTTTGGTTAAAAATGCGAAATTGTGTCCTATCACTCAATACACAATTTCTCCTAAATTGGGCAAAAGGTGGGGAATGGAGTGTCTTAATACTAGATTCTCTCTGCCTACCCTACTGTGTACAGCGTGAAGCTGATTTAATTTTTGATTTTTTGTTACTACAATATACTGTATGTTAAAAAAATCAAGACAGTACATACATAAATTGAAGTGTTTTTATATAAATAAAAACTAATTAAAATGTTTTAATTTATTTATTTCTTTATCAATTCTAAAGAATACTTTCATTTGAAACAGCAGCAGTAACCTACTCTGCTATATGCAGTATGCAATGTGACGCCGATAAAAAAAACAGGACAAGGGTAAGTCAGGCTCGCCCACCAAGGGTTCCGTAATAAATTGGCGGTCTTGAGCTTTTTTTAAATTTAGGCTTAGCTTTGCAAAAACCCTTTAATTTGATACCTCACTTGAACCTAGCGGTTTTAATACTAAATTTGACCCCTTTTAAGACTATTATTTTATAGGATTTAATCACGAATGTATAGTTTTCAGATTTTTTTTCCTGAACTACTACGTATCTGTAAATGCTATCTTCCAAATTTCATAATTCTGGGTTAACTGGAAGTACCTTATTAATTTTGATTCCGTTTATTCGTCCGAAATACGCGTTTTGCTATTTAAGGCTATTATTTTTTAAGATTTAACCACAAATTAATAGTTTCAAGATTGTGTCCTAAGTAAGTACTTCCTATAGATGCAAATTTCATAATACTAGCTCAACCGCAAGTACCCTATGAATTTTGATTCCTTTGATAGAGTTGACATACGCGTTTTTTACTATATAAACGGCCATATCTTTCTTCTAAGTAAATATAGAAATATGTTTCTTTCAAAAAATCATGGAGTCGTAGATCTAAATATATGGTTTGAATTTCAACTCGATATCTCCAAGCGCTACTGAGATAAAGGGTTTTGACAGACAGACACGCAGACTGACAGACGGACAGATAACAAAGTGATCTTATAAGGGTTCTTTCTTTCTTAAAAAGGTACAGAACCCTAAAAAATAATCTAAAAGAAGCAACGCCAATTGGTACCTAAACTGAGTGACAATAGTAAATATTGAATGGTAAAATTGAAAATCTAAAATAAATTATTATAGTTTTTCCATTTTGTTTTTAATCTCATATCTCTATTTCACATATGTCCAAATAGTAAAGGCAGTAGGGAAAAAATACAACAACTATAGATATATATCGATATGCATCTAGAATGAAATTGACAAAATATTCACAGGTCCAAAGCGTTCTATAGTATAGACACGTTCAATTTATTTTGTTCGACCCCGGTACTGTATGAATGGCTTATTGTTTTTTAGTTTTTGTTTTACTGAATATTTTTTTTTATTTATTATGATACGATGGAATAGGTTAACGTATGGTTCATTATTTTGTTATCTGTGTGTTTGTTATTTTTTTTGGGTAGTGTTGTGTTACGTTTTGAGTAAATAAAATCAATGAAATGAAAAAATGTTTCTTGAATGAGTAAAGGAGTTCTAAGACTCAAAGATTTATAAAATGTTAGACACAGTTCAGTAGTCAGTAGTTCTACTAACAGAGGAACAGAAAAAGAATTGGAACACTTAATATTTGACAACTTTCATTTCATCTTCTTAACATCTAATAATCTCTTTCCTATCATCCAAGTATATAAAGGTTCATTTTTTTTAATTTCACATAGTATCCTATATATAGGATAGTATGCTATATATAGCATGGTAGACGGAGAGAACCTGCGGACACTAAGACACTTCCTACTAAGACACTTCCAGTGCCCACGTTCCGCTGAATAAAAAGTTTATGTAATAATAATTATTAATCTAAATTTTTTTATATAGTTTGCAAAAAATTCGGCCTCTGTAGAATTATCTTCAATAAATTTTTGAAACATATATTGGAGAAGACAGTAGTAGTGATCGTTTTAAATTTGGTTTGGAAGAAAGAAAGAAGAATTCGGAAAATGGAGGAAAGAGTTAATGTGCTTTAAAACCTATATTTGGGTCGCATGTTGCAGGCAGAATCTTTGGAATGCTACATAGTTTATTCATTTCTCTTATTTTTGACCTATTATTTATATCCACAAAACGTAACAAATAAGTCAAAAAAAAAGCTTGTAATGTCTTAATATGTTGCAAACTGTTGCAAAATATATAATTTTACTAAGGGATCTATTTTTTTGATAAAAATTAGAAATTTCAGCTTTGCTAAAATGTCGTAGGTCTGGGGGCCCTGAGATCTCAGTCTATATCGCTATAATATTGATAACAAGCTTTTACTTCCGGTTTCACTCTTGTGGTCGTTTGGAACTAATTGATAGTTGTGTATAACACACGACACATTCTAAGTAACCGAGATAGCTCTGACCGCAGGTTAGATGGTTCTTGAGATTCGCGCGTTCAACCAAATAAACTCTTGAAGGTATCATTTTTTTCTATTATAATAAATTCGCTAAAATAACTGATAGCAAGAATGACGTCAAGATCCTTTAAGCCATCGTTTTTTAGAAACATAAAAATGCAATGAAAAAAACGTAGCGGGGTATATCTTTATAATGCTTCTTAAAAAAAAGATTCTTAAGTGTGGAATAACACTTTGTAAATACGTTAAAAAAATTCTTCAAATCAATTTTCAGAGAAAAAATATGTATATACTTAATTTGTACAATAGAAACACTTAATTTGTCTATCTATATATTATTATCTTCACTTATTATGGAGGCCAGTCTGACTGTGACTGTAAAACCGACTGGTTGTGGGTTCGATCCCCAATCGAGGAGATGAAATATTTACTTGAATTTATATTGCCATTTCTTCGCTCTGGTGTCGAGGTTAAGCGCGGTGTTGAGTTCTGCCACTCAACACGCAATGCCTCCAGAATTCGGCAGAAAGTGTCCTAACACTAGGTTCCCTCTGCCAACCCTGCTGTGTGCGGGATACAGCGTGAAACTTAAAAAAAAACTTATTATAAAAATAAAAGTAAATTCCATGTTATGCAACATAAAATGGAATATATCATACATTCAATTTTGTGACTTGTGAAGCACGTGAGTTAGTTAACATTTGTTAGACTATACTTTTCGTAGCAGCACGCTGGTGGACTAGTACCGGAATTCCTTTAAAATCGATTTTTTTATTAGTTTAGCCATATTAAACATTTTTTTTATTAAGAGAGAACCTAGTGTCCGCTCGAATTCAAGGCGTTGACGCGGAACTCAACGCCGCGCTTTGTATTAGCAAAGAGATGATATAAAAATGCATTTTTTAAGTGTATTTTTATTATTTTTAATATCAATATATACGTGTGGTGAATGCTCGAACGCTACTGACCAGTGCCCTAATGTGAAGACGTCGTTGGGGGCCATACGAAAACGGAGACACTTGACGTTTCCAGCTGGAAGTAACTTTATTGTAAGTACCATAGCTTTGTTATTTTATCTATGTTATATCTAAAGAAAAAACAATAAAAAGTAAGGACGTTCCTATTTTGTTTTGTTTTACTTTAACAAGCATAATTATGAAGGCGGCAGTTGTGATGTGGGGTTTGACTGAAAACGTGATGGGGGTTCGATTCCCACTTAAGGGTATAAATTATTCTCATTTTTTTCTTGAGGGAATAAATTATCTGATGACAAGACAGTGCGCGGCGTTGAGTTCTGCGACTCCAAAGACAATGCTTCCAGAATTCAGTGTAATTTGGGGAACGGTGTCTTAATGAGAGCGAAGTGTCTTAACGCTAGGGTCCCTCTGTCTACCCTGTTAAATCTAATATATCTAATCTAATCTAGCTTCACGCTGTACCCCTAAAAGTAGTAGATAGGGGTAGGAAAGAACGGAGCGATAAACGCTACGGTCTCTACATACCTCTTTCGCCTCGTCCACTGTCATCAACTTCTGCATACATGGCATCCGGGGGGTCTTCATGCTTTGTACGTGACCTTCCTCCAGTATCTTCGATACTGTGTTTTCGACTGACGTCTCCCCCTACCTTTCTTAACGCTCACTTTTCCAAAAAATTAATATAAAATGTTAATTAAAAAAATTATATCATCATATACTACTACTACAGGATTAGAATCTACATCCATATATATAATAATGTGCTTAAAGTTGTACAAACACCAACTGAGTCACAAATATTCAAATTTCCATAACAAGTTTCACAATATAGCTTTTAAAAAATCTAATAAAAACGTATATTTTTATAACCTAGTTACGCTATGATATTTGATGACAGGTCGCGATTCTGATCAAATATTGGAAATGAAATTGTTTCAACTATAAATGTTTGGAATAGTTTCAATTTTACATAGTAATAAATTAGTTTTGCATATCGAACAACATTTTATGATAAAATACCTAAATTAATGTACTCTACTACAAATTATTAGTAGATTTTGCTTTAAAATTATTATTAGTATTGAAAGCTCTTAGTGATTAATTAAAAATGTATGAATGGCAGTTTTTATTTACATTTTAGTTAAATATTTCAATATATTTGTTATACTAAATTAGGGCAATCAGTCATCTATTTATCACTTGCTAATACCAAAAAATTACATATATAAAACTGCTTTATACTGTTGTTTTCTAATTGTTAATTATAAAAACTTCTGTCATATTTTTTTTATTGTAAAGAAAAATATATAGAAATCTTCTGATATATCACCCCCTCATCTCTCATCTCATTCATTGATCATTCCATCTTTCAGTAATAACTATCTGACTGAAAGATAAATAATCAAAGAATGTTTGTTTTGTTATATTTTATTTTGATAAAGGCTGTACTTCTACTAGATCTCTTTTTTACATATATTCTGTAACTGTGTACAGTAATCTCCTTTTTACCGGTCAATTTCCATGGTCTGTTTTCCATATAGGGTGACATTGGCAAAGTGAATTGTGCTCAATCGGCACGCTAGATACACCAGAAATGGAGAACTGGATAATCAAAGAACAGAACAGAAAGATGCATACTAATATAATAACATAAAATGATGATGAAATTAAGAATATTAAATATAATATAATATGTGAAATTAAGAATATTAAACATAATATTCTTAATTTCACATTTTTAGGGTAAACAGAGAAAACTTCCACTTCCGTTTAATCCCGCCGTTATTTACATGCAATCATATTTTTCCAGATGACCCTTTCTCTTCTAAAAGCATTCATGACCCACGCTCCATCTGGCTGGAATCTTTCTCTGGAAGTCGACGTTTTGTTCCCTTTACCCGAAGCCAATTTTACGAACGTCCATTTCAGAAGAAAACTTCACCATCGACAGAAGAGGGAATATTGGGAGAGAATACAGAATGCGATTGATTTGTAAGCATCGAATAAAATTATACTTTTCGTTATAAATAATAGTTAAGAGGTTAGTCGTGGCACAGGGGCAGCAAGGGTGTGACTGCAAACACGATTGGTTGTGGGTTCGATCCCCACTCGAGAAAATGAAATACTTATTTAAATTTATATTTTCATTACTTCGCTCTGATGTGAGGTGTTGATTTCTGTCAATGACAGGACAGGAGCAGTGCCTCGAGAATTTAGCGGAAAAGGGGGGAACGGAGCGTCTTAATACTAGGTTCCTTCTGGCTACTCTTTTATGTGCTGGATACAGCGTAAAGATATAAAAGTATTATAAAAAAATATTAATATATGTATACATTTATCTTTTTTAGCCACAACCTGAACGGACGTGATTGTGTACTCAGAAGTATCTGTGAAGCTCGTAGCAGTTTGGCACCCCCCGGAAAATCTTTAGTGCACGATATACTCAGAGTCATTTTTACGTAAGAATTTTATTTATTTCTTCATATTTTTTCTAGTGTTATATTGACATCTTGGCAGTATATAAGACTGGCTAAGAGGCCAGTGTGCTAGTGGGCCAGGCAATCAGGAGTATGTAAAATTTACATATCTACTTTTTTATCTTTTATTCAGCTTCACGCTGTATCCTACATATAGCAGCCTAGGCAGACGGAACCTACAAACCTAGTGATAAAACACTCCGTTGCCATTACCGGAGCGGGAAAATGAAAATGTTAAATATTTAATATTTTTCCCAAGTGGTAATCGAATCCACAACCGTAGGGTTAAAAGTCATTACTTCCAAACTTCTGC
This sequence comes from Heliconius erato x Heliconius himera, assembly GCA_013421005.1. Classification (NCBI taxonomy): domain Eukaryota; kingdom Metazoa; phylum Arthropoda; class Insecta; order Lepidoptera; family Nymphalidae; genus Heliconius; species Heliconius erato x Heliconius himera. Next base: position 95,998 of record JAATLQ010007059.1, on the reverse strand, counting down.
CACTAGGCCATTAGAGCCTTATACCTTAATAATTATAAAAAAATATATAGCGATCGAACTCACAACCAGTCGTTTTACAGGCACTCTAATCACATAGAAAACTGAAACCCCCGTTATTTCACAAATATTTGATATAACAACATGTACTGTTAAAACAAAAACAGTTTAGGTTTGATAATCATTTGTCTATTCGCGAGGCGATAGGGTATTTTTGAGGTGAGCTCAGATAGCATAACAGGAAGTTTTAAATATCACACGTCTATTAAGTACGGGATAATCGTGTACACCGACGTTAAACGCTCAGTGTTGGTGGTATGTTTGGAAATATACGGGGAAAAAATTCGCATAGAACCGTTAAGACGTATATAAACATATTTATTTAAGACCATCACGGTATTTTTAAACATTTTTAAAGTGTTATTTCACACTTAGGAAAGAAAAAGAGTTATTTAGAAAACGTATAAAAATTTGAACGTAGCGGGACTCGAACTCGCGCCTCCTGGAAAATAAATATAAAATAAGTAAATATGTATTTTGACCACCACGGTGTTGATGGGGATTGGACAACGGGATGGTTCTCGATTCAATTCGATTTGGATTTCGATTTTGGTCAGGTCATCGTGTCTCAGGGGCACAAGTGTGCGACTGTAAATGTGCGGTTGTGGATTCGATCCCACTCAACAAGTAACGCTTTAAGAATTTGGCAGAAAGTAGGGAGTCTTACCTATAGGTTTTCCAGGTTCCCTTTACCTACTCTGCTATGTGCGGAATACAGTGATAACTTAAGTCTAAAAAAAAGTAATATTGTTGTAAAATATAATCTGAAGCCACCTTGGGGCTGGCTTTCAGTCCTGTCAGTCATAGTCTATAGTTTTGGAGATATATGTATCTACTCATGTTGAGAGGAAATATGTATATTGAAGGTACCTAGGTGGTACATGGATATTTAGAATTTTTAAATTTTTTTTTAAAACGTATACGCAAAAGATTTCAAACCTTGTATTTTCACATAGAATGTTCTCCATATCAACTTAATTGCCTTATAATCCGCGTACGTGACGCTTATCTATACGTGTTCGGATTAATTCATAATATTCATTTCAATGGTGGTTTCATATATACTGGCAGGCTCGTCAGCTATAGCTTGTAGCTATAGATATTTTTTTATTTATTTAACTTAACTTAGCCTAACTTGAGGGCAGTTGTGGTGCAGGAACACAAGGGCGTGACTGCAACGCGACTGTTGTGGGTCGTTCCCTACTCGGGGGAATATTTTTTTATTTTTTAATGTTTATTTCTTCGCTCTGGTACCAAGGAAACCCGATAACCTACTATTACAACACTCCGTTTCCCACTTTCCGCCAAGTTCTGAAGGCTATGCGTGTTGAGTGGCGGAACTGGACGCCGCGCTTTGCCTAGTTTCCAGAACGAGGAAATGAAAATATTATATATTTCATTTCTTCGAGTGCGAATCACATTCAAAACCTGTCCCCATCCACCCTGCGCCATGCACAGCTTCCAACAGATTTTTACCATTAAAACAATTAAGAATCAAATTAGCCCTGTATTCGAACCCACGGTCACAATTACTAAACTACGCCACAACAGCCTCTCTTCAGTTTAATGTTTCAAGAGTTGCTATAAGATCGTCAGCTTAAGCGTGAAATACGTGACGTTAGAACAATCGGGCATTAGAGCCCATATTAATCGTGGCATCAAATTTGTCATACGCGGCCCCGGTTTTGATTGATAGCGAAAGTGACAAGTGCAGCCAGCGAGGCGGTGCTTTTAGCCTTTCATATTTTTGTATGGGAAAGGTTTTAAAATAGATATATTATATGTTTTTTATTTCTAAATATTAGGATTATTGATTGGGACCAGTCGTGGCGCGGTGGCACAAAGTGTGACTGTAAACACGGCTGGTTGTGGGTTCGAGCCCGACTCGTTGCAATAAAATATTTATTTTAATTTATATTTCCTTTTCTTCGCTCTGGTTTCGTGGGGTTGAGTTCCGCCACTCAATACCTAATGCATCCAGAATTCGGCGAAAAGTGGGGAACGGAATGTCTTAAGAGTAGGTCCCCTCAGCCTACCCTGTTGTGTACGGGATATAGCGCGAATCTGATTAGGATTATTGAAATTTTTATTTAACATATTACGAATAAAAGTATAGGTTAGCTTGTATTATATTTAATCTAATGAAAAATTGATTTAATTATTTTTATTAACCTCGTATTTGTAGTAAAGCACTTATACCACTTTACTAAGACGAAGTAGTGATTTATTTGGATCGGAGTGTCTTAATTTTTTTATATTTTGTTTTCTTTTATTATTTAAATCACCTTCACACACTTTTTATCACATTTTTAAAGTGTTATTTCACATTTATTTTTGTTTTCTAAATATGGGAATTACACTTTAAATTTATTTAATAATTAACGTTCTCCCTTGCCAAATGATATTTTGAATTTCAACGTAGTTCGATGAGAATGTATGGCTCAGTTATCAGAGCGCTTTTACGGTTGCCAAGAGGCGCGGGTTCAAATTCTGCCACGTTCAAAATTTTAAACGTTTCTTTAAAAGTACCTTCACATTTGTTAATATAAAATTACGCTTTTCTTTATAAAAAGTTATTTTTACAATGAAAAATGCTTTCAAAACATATAACTACTACTAACAAGTCCAATTCAATTCATCCTTTTCATTCACTTAGTATTAAATCCAATATTAGGTGAACGTTCTGAATCATAATTTTGTGTATCTCGTCGCATTTCATCGTTCCCAACCTACAGTATTGAAAGTTTATAGACCACGTAGCTACCTACGTATTTGAAGAAAATATTAAAGCCGTCTTTCGCCACGACGGGACACAAGGCTGTTACTGTAACGCAATGGTCGTGGGTTCGCTTCCTATTTGAGGGAATGAATTATTACTTATTAATATTTTCCTTTCGTCGCTCTGGCACCAAGGCAAAAGAAAGCTCAGCGTTGAGTTCCGCTGCTAATGCTTCTAAAAATTCGTTGGAAAGTGGAGAACGGAGTGTCTTAACCTTAGGTTCCTACTGCCTACCTACCTGCTGTACGCGGAATATAACGTGAAGCTGATTTTGTATCTGTAAGAAATGTTTCGAAGCAAGTTCGTTGATAAAATTTAATGTATGTTCTTTTCCTGCTCGCGTAGTTATTATTATATTTAATTGGTTTTTCTCTCCCTCGCTATTGTAGACAAAACACGGCGTTGAGTTTCACGTCAAAATCTGGAAGAGCGTGAAGCCATATCAGCTTTCAATCTGCCAATTAGACAAGATTGCATGATTTGGGCATATTTGCTTCTTCTATTATTCCTTTTAATTAATTTTATTACGGTAATAGTACTCCATATTTGTTCATCACTGTAGCAAAGAGCGGCGTTGATATTTTTTTTTATTTGGTGGGAAGTAGGGAGCAGAGTTTTTAAACAACTAGGTTCCCATGGGGTACCCTGCTATATTCAGAACAAAGCGTGAAGTAAAAAAAGTAAATAATATTCACACAGATATCACTTGAAACTAAGCTTATACATTAATCGATCGACGCGACGGCTTCAGTAAAAATAATAAATTAAAATGAGGCCAGTCGTGGCGCAGGGGCACAAAGTGTGACTGTAAAACCGACTGGTTGTAGGTTCGATCCCCACTCGAGGAGATGAAATGTTTACTTAAATTTATATTTCCATTTCTTCGCTCTGGTATCGAGGACAAGCGCGGCGTTGAGTTCTGCCACTCAACACGCAATGCCTCCAGATTCGGCAGAAAGTGGGGAACGGAGTGTCTTAACACTAGGTCCCCTCTACCTACCCTGTAGTGAGCGGGATACAGCGTGACGCTGATTTATTTGATTTTATTTAAAAAGAACCTTTTTTTACAGTGCCCCAATCCACGAGGAAGATTTCACCAACGAAATAGCGGATAGCTATTATGAAGTGTTGGAGCCGAATTTTTGCGACAAAATCAACGATTGCCCTTTCTCTCTTATGCATTTTATGCTTGCTTTCAATAATGCAAAATGATCTGTTTAAACAGCTATTGGAATTGAAACGAAAACTAGTTTAAACATTTTAAATGAAACTCTTTTAAGGGGGTTTATCGATAATTTTCTAGTTAATTTTATAAGGATGGAGAGAGAATTGTCATAATCTTAAGAATTCTTAGTTTAAAATGAATTATTATTTTTGTGGTAGACTACTCTCGTAGTTTCACTGGTACCCGCGGTGGAAGGACTTTGAATGCGTCATATGTATTTTTTTAGTTAAGTCAATACGACAAAGCGGGCGAAGCTCTAAATCTAAAGCTAATCTAGACTTTAAAATACTAGTATTTAATAATTTAAGAAACTTGACATTTCTAATACATTGCAGTAGTTACCGATAGATAAAAGAGTATGATTTAATATGCTTAATAATTTCAAAAAACAAAGTTCTTATTATGTAAATTTTATCATTTTGTAAACATAAATAAAAGGAATTATTTTTGAAGTAACTTAATGGGAATGGAGTGTCTTAGCACTAGGTTCCCAGGTTCCCTCTGCCTACTGTACTGTGTGCAGTACAGTGTGAATTTACGATGTATATATTAGTTGATCTCTTAACCCCTTTTTCACTGAGTGACTGACAGATATGACAAAAAGATTAAATTTAGCATGTACATATAAGTAAAAAGTGTACAGGAACACTGAGAGGAGACTTTTTGAAATTAGTATAAGAATAAGACGATTTTTTTATTTTAATGTTAATACTAGGTTCCTAGGCCCCCTCTTATGTGCAGATGCTATGTATACATATATGGGACGCCTAAAAAACCAATCTAAACGTCACTAACAAAATTTCAGGCGACAATTGATATTAAATAACTATGAACTCAGCTTCACGCTGTATCCCGCACATAGCAGACAGGGGGAACCTAGTGTTAAGACACTCCGTTGCCCACTTTCTGACGAGTTCTGGAGGCATTGCGTGTTAATTAGCGGAACTCAACGCCGCGCTTTGCTTCGACATCAGAGCGAAGAAATGAAAATAAATAAATATTTCATTGCCTCGAGTGGAGATCGAACCCAAAACCAGTCGATTTTATAGTCACACTTTGTGTCAAACTCTATAATTATTCTTTACATAATGAATATAAGGAGAGAAATATTAATATAAAAGATATATTTTTACATTATAACAATTATTAAGATGAGTTCCAGAATCTTGTAACAAAAGACGTTTGACACATCTTCCTTTCAGTTTTTCAAGAAAAAATATGTCATTTTATGTTTACGGAAAAATGAAAATTGAGTGAATAATTATATTTTTTTGCCTCTAAGATATTTTGCTATAAATTTAAAAATGGTTTTATTTTCCATACATTGTTAATGCAATGGTCACGTGTTCAAATTGGATAAAATATAATTTATTAGCTTCACGTTGTATCCCGTACATAGCAGGGCAGACTGTTCCCACTGAGTGACTTCCGTTCCCCACTTTCCGTCGAATTCTGGTGGCAATGCATGTTGAGTGGCGTAACTCAACACCGCACTTTGTCTCGTTACTAGAGCAAGGAAAATTAATATATTAAATGTTTCATTTCCTCGAGTCGGAATTGAACCCACCCAACACGCTAGGTTTCGTGACTGATATATTAGACCACAACATCCAAATGGCTATTTCCTACAAAGATGAAGAGGAAATAAAAATATTACATAACCAATTAACTCCACCGCAATCAACATGGCCAACTACCACAAAATTGGAATTCAAAAAGGAACGCAGACCATTTAAAATATAAATGTTCACTTCATATTTTAAAAAGAAACCAAAAACAAACAACTTTAATGACCAATCAAGAACAAAAAAGACACGGACGATAAATGTCCGCTCCTAATAAAACAATATATAATAAAAATAAATCATATAAATCAGCTTCACGCTATATACTGCACACAGCAGGGTAGGCAGAGGGTTAGTGAGGGGACCTAGTGTTAAGACATTCCGTTCCCCACTTTCTGCAGAATTCTGGAGGCATTGCCTGTTGAGTGGCAGAACTCAACGCCACGCTTTGCCTCGACACCAGAGCGAAGATATGTAAATATAAATTTAAGTAAATATTTCATCTCCTCGAGTGCAGATCGAACCCACAACCAACACTTTATGCCCTTGCGCCACGACTGGCCTCAAAGTATATAATACTTTAGTGTAAATTATATTAAGAAGTTAGCTTTTCAATTCTAAAAACTATGGAATTGAGAGAGCGGAGAGCGGAGTGTCCTAATACTAGGCTCTAGTCACTCTCCGACAAAAACTTTAAGCTTGGCAACAAAATAATAATATATAGGAAAAACGATCGAAACGAATATTATGAATTAATCCGAACACGTATAGATAAGCGTCACGTACGCGGATTATAAGGCAATTAAGTTGATATGGAGAACATTCCACGTGGAAACGACTTGTGTAGTTCTGAAAGGAATGACATTTTAATATTGTAAAATGGATGTATTTTAAAAATTTTAACTTCTATATTCGGCAAAAAGTGGGGAACGGAGTGCCTTAACACTAGGTTACCTCTACCTACCCTGCCGTGTGCATGACACAGCGTGAAGCTGATTTTACTTCTATATAGATTTGCAGAGTGATGATGGACTGGTTTTGTTGTAATTTTTTATTTATTGAGTATCTAAATAAAAAAAATTAGCTTCACATTTTTTTTGCTGAGGCAGTGGGAACCTAGTTTTCAAGAGATTACATAAAGAGCGGCGGAACTCAACGCCACGCTTTATCTTACTACCAGAGCGATGAAATGAAAATAATACCGAAATTTCGAGTAATAGTGGTACCGAAAACTCAATATCGCAATAATTTAAGGTTATACATAAATATGTACTAATTTACTCATATATTTGTAATATTTATAATCCTGTATAATGTTCCTGTATAGAGGTCAGGTCGTGGCGCAGGGGCACAAAGTGTGACTGTAAAATCGACTGGTTGTGAGTTCGATTCCCACTCGGGGAAAAGAAATATTTATTTACATTTATATTTTCATTTCTTCGCTCTGGTGTCGAGGCAAAGCGCGGCGTTGAGTTCCGCCACTCAACACGCTATGCCTCCAGAACTTGGCGGAAAGTGGGGAACGCAGTGTCTTAACAATAAATTCCCTCTGCCTACCCTGCTGTGTGCGGGATACAGCGTGAAGCTGATCTGTATAATGTTCTAATTGGTGCCAAAAAGAATATACATACAAAATATTCTAACATAATAAAAAAATAAAAAAGCATACTATTGTAATAACTTCCATACAACGAAAGTTCGATGGTAACGAGAAAACGCTACAAAAGAAAAATGACCTAATTTTGATATATCACCGCCACATGGTGCCCTGTTTATTATTATAGCGCTGTAACGCGTTGTAAATAATGTGATAGTGTATTGGCTCTACACTTACTTTGTTTGTATGGTCTTTAATTTGAAACTCCGTATTTCTCAGGAACCTATGAATTTCAACAACTGTTTTTATTATTTTTAAAGAATCACACACTAAAGAGACAAATTTAGAATTTAAGGCGTGTGTAACAATATGTAAAAATTTTATCGATTTTCTCCAAGTGTGGGTTCGAGTCCCTCTGCGACGAATATGTTTCTAAATATATTATTCAAAAAAAACACATGTCTTATTTCATCTTTCGCTACATACGATACAAGAAGGGTTAGTGTTAGTAATATGGATAACATAGAACTAAATTACCCCAAAAAATATAGAAAAGAAGGAGGAAGTATATACGCTATCGATATTTAAGTTAAGCATTTTTTTTTAACATTGATCTTTCCCTCGAGGGGGATTAAACTTACAACCACCGTTATTGCAGACGAACGCCATCTAACTACGACACTGGCTTTAAAACCTATCTCATTCCTTCCGAAAACATAAAAATAGTTCTGGATTCGAAGCCAATTTCTTGTAAAATAACTTCAAATATATTCTAATTTTACCATATTCTAAGAAAAAAATCTCCCTACAGAGATGCTAACAACATAAATAAGTTGTAACAAGCGTATAAAAATTTCGACGTAGCTTGGCGAGAACGCATGGCTTAGTGGTCAGAGCGCCTGGTCGGTTTCCAGGAGGCGCGGGTTCGAGTCCCGCTGCGTTCAAATTTTTATACGTTTTCTAAATAAGTATTTTTCTTTCCTAAGTGTGGAATAACACTTTAAAAATGTTTAAAAATATTCTAAGAACTCACTGAATTCAATGTTTTTAAGTGGACAATGCACACGTCTGGCATTGGCAGTTTCCCTTCTCTAGTTAGGTTCATGATGCAATTTTACATACATTATTAAAATTTACCGTATTGGCTGATGCTGCTGCATTTTTTTTCTATATTTTGTTATCTTTACGTTTTAATTTCAGATGTAGGGTAGATAGAAAAAGAAATTGAATATATACATATAATAAGATTTATATCAGGATTGGGTTAGTGGAATAAATTAACTAAATTTGTTTGTCTGTAAATTAGAGATTATATTTTAATCAATATATTATTTATAAACATTATTACAATATGTACAAACATTTTAGCAAAAGCAAGTTACCTGCTTTTAGAGAAACGACAATTACAGTTAATTATTCGTCTCTCTCTTTTATCTTTGATTTTTATCCGCTCTGCTTTAGTTTATAACAATTAATTATTCTTTTCTTACTTTGCTTTTGTCTTAGCACGTATTCACTCTTTTATATCTTTTATGTGGCTGTCGATTAATTTGAGACATCTGACAAGTGTCATACAAGCGCTCTATATTTAAAGAGAGTATACTCTCTTTACATACATATATGTAAATAGACTAATTTTATAGCAGCGGCAGTGAGATCCGCCACTTAACACCTAACATGTTGGGAGGTTTATGTGTGTGTTTCTTAATATTTTTATAGTATTATTCCAGACTTAGAAAACTCGCTACGTTCAAATTTTGAACGTATGGCTTAGTTAGTCAGACCGGGCGACTAGAGCTGTTTCCAAAGAGGCGAGTGTTCAAATCTCGCTACGTTAAAATTTTCATACGTTTTCTTAATAAATATGTTTCTTAACACTTTGTTTCTCTCTGCTTACCCTTCCTATATACAGGACACAACAAGAGCAAAAAAGGGGAAAAAACCAGCGCTTTTAGCTTTGTGGGCACTACTTTTTGAAAGAATAAGCCGCCCTTTTATAATATACCCTGTAGCTAATACAGAAGCCTCAAAAATAATCAACACAAATCTGACTATGTAGAAATTTTCTGTGATTGTCAGACAGTATATTATATCGTATTTACTATTAAAGAGGTAGGAGATTAAGAGAAAGAAGGTAAAAAAGAAGCATAGGAATCAAAATTATTTATAAATAAAACATGTTATATATCTGTTATCGACGCTATATTGGAAAGTGCTAGATTTTTTATTATATATTATTATATACATATTTACTATAAATAACATTTATTAATAGAAAGAAGCTATGTTGTAATTTAAATAAAAAAAATTGCAGCTTTATGCTTTATCACTTCGGATCAGATCTTCTAGAATTAGAGATATAAAAAAAAGCGTGTTGAGAGCTGGAATCAAAGAACCCGCCGTGAAATATGTTTAAGTCTCATGATATGTTGACATATTTGTTGCTGTTATAGGGCAACATTGATTTCAGGAGGCCAGTCGTGGCGCAGAGGCATGAAGTAAAACCGACTGGTTGTGGATTCGATCCCCACTTGAGGAGATTAAATATTTACTTAAATTTATATTTCCATTTCTTCGCTCTGGTGTCGAGGCAAAGCGCGGCGTAGAGTTCTGCCACTCAACACGCAATGCCTCCAGATTTCGGCAGAAAGTGGGGAACGGAGTGTCTTAACATTAGGTTCCCTCTGCCTACCCCGCTGTGTGCGGGATACAGCGTGAAGCTGATTTATTTTATTTATTTATAAAATACAAACAAAATTGCTCTAAATTCTTGATTTTTACTGACATAAATAATAAACCTTTAAATATTCTGTTACCATTTATTAGGAGCATTTCTCTTTCATTATCGACAGTGTGAAAATTTTACAACCGTTACTCTTGACATACATTATGCTTTGACTTGTTTAGTATATTATATTATTCAGCATTCACAACTTGTGCTTTTGAACTAAGAGTTGAAAAAAAAAAAACTAAAAAAATGAAGTTCTTTTATTTGCTTTTAATAGTTTTCTATGGAATTTCTACAATATTAGCGGAAAGAAATGGTGAAAATAGAAAGGTCTTGTCTAGAAGAAAACGATATGTGGCTTTTCCTGAAGGCTCGAGTTTCTCGGTAAGTTAGTGATTTTGACATTAATTTATTGACCCAGCCAGTCGTGGCACAAGGGTACATAGTGTGACTGTAGAAGCGATTGGTTGTGGGTTCGATCCCCACTCGAGGAATTGAAATATTTAAGGCAAATCGCGGCGTTGTGTTCCGCTACTCAACATGCAATGCAATTCGGCAGAAAATGGGGAACGGAGTATCTTAACACTAAGTTCCCTCAGCTTACCCTGCTGTGTGCTGGATACAGCGTGAAATTATATATATTTATATGTATATTTTCATTTCTCCGCTCTGGTGTCGAGGCAAAGCACGGCGTTGAGTTCCGCCACTCAACACACAATATTAATGTCCTTAAGAACTCGGCAGAACATGGGGAACGGAGTATATTAACACTAGTATATACTATGTATTAATACAGCGAAGCTGATTTAATTTGATTGATTTGATTTTATTATTTTCGCCAAAATTAGTTAAAACCCCACTTATTTCCATATATTTTTCCATTCAACTTTCAAATTTCATTGTTTCTAGTGCGCCGGTTGTATGACAGTGGGTGTCATCGGTCAGCCAGCACCAGCAACAGCTCCAGGCACATTCACATTTGGCCTCAATTGGGGTATAGCTTACGAACTGCCAAATAACACGGAGACCGCAGTCTTCTACCGTCGCAAGAAGAAGCCGATAGCTCAACGACGTAATCGTAGGGAACTATATGAAAAATTGGAGATAATCATGGATAAGTATGTATAAATTGTGTTTGTATAATTGTATGAAAAGCCTTTTTTTCATTAACTTAGAAATAGGTTTTTTAGATCACTAAAATATTATCGGTAAAAGGATCAATTTGAATACCCATTTTTTATTTAGAAATATTATAGTGTAACAACTTAACAATTACTCAACACGCAATGTCTCCAATTCGGCGGAAAATGGGGAACGGAGTGTTTTAACACTAGGTTCCTTTTGCCTACTCTTATGTGTGGGGTTACAGGGTGAAGCTGAATGATATCTCAATAATCTAGATACACCACCGTAGACGTGCTTGTTGTGTTCGACGCGGGAGAAAGAATAAATTTAATTTATTTTCATTTTCCCGTTATGGTGGCGCTGTATTGCGTGAAATAGAAAGAATTGAATTTCTTTTAACCCTCTATTTACCCTCCCATACGAGGGATAAAGTGTGAACTCGAATAAAATGTGCTCGAATAAAATCAAGTATATAAAAACTGTCGTTTTTCACTTCCGACAATAATTAAAACAACCTAATACTAGCTGAATATGACCTTTTGAAATCCGGCTATATAAGTTATAGTGCCACATTATATGTCTGAATATCACTTTTGGGCTAGTCGTGGCGCAGAGGCACAAAGTGTGAATGTAAAATCGACTGGTTGTGGGTTCGATCCCCACTCGAGAAAGTGAAATATTTATTTACATTTATATTTTCATTTCTTCGCTCTGGTGTCAAGGCAAGGCGCGGCATTGAGTTCCGCCACTCAGCACGCAATGCCTCTAGAATTCAGTGGAAAGTGGGGAACAGAGTGTCTTAATACTAGGTTCCCTCTGACTATCCTGCTGTGTGCGGGATACAGCGTGAAGCTGATTTGATTTTTAATTTATATCACTTTTAAATATAATGTAAATACATATATAAATAATCATATTTATTTTACAGTATGGGCTACAATGGTAGACAATGTATATTAAAAACGCTGTGTGAAACAACTCAACGAATTGTACCTCATGGCGGTAATATTGTAGAAGAAATATTCAGGACTATGTTTACGTAAGTTTAAACTCTTTTAACCTTTACATGTAATAGTAGTAGTATCTTAAATGTAGTAGTAGTAGTAGTAGTACTAGTATTAATACACTCTTTCGGCGTATTGAGTGGCGGAACTCAACGCCATGCTTTATCTTTTTATTAAAGCGAGACAATTAAAATAATTAATTCTTACGAATGGGACCTACCGTCCACCGTCCACCGTAGTGTCGATTTACTGCGAATATTTGATGGATAAGATAAGTTTAATTTATGTTATTTTTTTAGCGCTACGCCGTGTTCTGCATATAACAGGATAAGGGAGCCTAAACCGAAAACAAACGCTTTGCCTCGTTGCCAGAGCCAAAATATGAAAATATAAATATTTCATTTCCCAAAGCGGGAATCGAACCCACAACCGTTGTTTCCCTGCGCCACAAAGGCTTTATAATACGATTTTATAATTGAAATTGCCTATTTGACCCTCCAGTTTAAATTTAACTCTAAACCATCGCCAAAACATTTTTATATATTAACATTTTTATTCGTTTTTATTAACTACTATTTTTATATTTTTAACATTTCGCATTTATTAATTTCAGCTTGCCCATGTCCAAGGTACTACCATCTGAGCCACTTGAACATACAATATACGATTCCGCACACCGCCTTGGAGTTCTCCTGGAGACATGTGATCAGTTCAAATGTCCTTTGTCCCTGGTTGACTTGGCCAAAGGTTACTATAATGCTCCAGCACCAGCCCTGGATACTGCTAAAAATCCTTGGGCTTTGTTCAGCAGTAGTTTTGGTTAGGATAAAAGAAATGTATTACGAGTGATGTTAATAATAATAATAATAAAAATAAATTTTTGACTGAATTTCGTTTTATATGAAACAATTTATATGATTTAAAAACAAGTTTAATTAAATCTAATATTTGATTCAAAATGTAATTAAGTGGTTTTAAGGATTTCTTTATTCATCTCTCGATGTTGTTCTCTAATTATTACAATAAATAAATCAGCTTCACGCTGTATCCTGCACACAGCAGGGTAGGCAGAGGGAACCTAGTGTAGAATACAGTCCGTTCCCCACTTTCTGCCGAATTCTCAAGGCATTGCATGTTGAGTGGCAGAACTCAACGCCGCGCTTTGCCTTGACACCGGAGCGAAGAAATGGAAATAAAAATTTAAGTAAATATTTCATCTCCTCGAGTGGGGATCGAACCCACAACCAATCGATTTATAGTCACATATTAGTATAGTCATAGTCATAGTTTGTACCGCTGCGCCACGACTGGCCTCCTTATTACAATATTTTATTGATAAAGTATCAAGTTCGTAAGAGTGTTGGTTTCCGAGAAAATTAAAATGTGTAGTTTTCATATTTTTTTAATAAGTACAATTGACTTTTGACTTTGAACCACTATTGATTTAGGATAACTTGATAAGAAAAATGATTTTATTTTACTTAAAAATGTCAAAGAATGTGAAAAAATCTTATACTTTCATCTATCTAAGGAACAATAACTTAATAGATAACAAAATTAATAAAATAAAACACAACTATTATTATTAACGCATAACATTTAATATTTATAGTTCATATTATAATACATTTCAATATTAGCGTAAGAATGTGTATTCATATAGTACGTGTAGTGCTGAAATAAATTAATTTAACGTTATAAAATGGAACTTATTCATACTTAAACACTAAAAGTATATATATAATAGATATATATATATATGTATATATTATATTGATTCCTTATTATAATTTTCTTAAATCTACTTTTATTGAGCTATCATCCTAAATGTAGGTCTGAGTGCATAAATCTTACCTTATAATATCGTGGCAATATCCGTTTGTGTGAACAAATCGAATAAATATATGCCTAAATACGCTATAGCTATATTAGTGAATACTGAATTATCGAAGTCTATTATTTTGTAATATAACATTACCTTATAATTATTAAAATAAATTTAGGATTTCGTGTATCTATCTATCAACAATTATGTTTATCTTAATGTGGTGTTCGTTTTGTATGCGCCATTTTCATCGGACGCACGTTCGCTTGAAAATTGTTAGGTTTTTTTAAAATGTTTTTTTATTTAATAAAAAAAAAATATTTAAAACTAAAATTTCCAGCCATGTTTGTTTAATAAGACGAAAAAATATATATAAATAGGAAAAAAATAAATAAAAAAATTAACATCAATGTGGTAATACTGAAACGAAATTTATAATACCTAACAATTTTCACTCAAAAATGCCGTTACTCGTGACTAGAAATGTAAAAGAAAAATCTTAAAAACAAATTAAAATCATTATATCTAGTAGTATAGGACATTAATTATTTTAATATTAACAATTTAAGACGAAATTTTGAAACGTACATTGAACCTTACACTAAACACTTCGCCAATGCGACATTTGAAACAAACTCTAACAGGAATACTAACGACAATCATACATATACATACATATAATATGGCATACAATTGCTTTGGTGTAAATATGTAAAAATGAGGAGAGAGAGAGAGAGAGATTGGCTAAATTATATATAATACGCAGAAACAAGTAAATAAAGAATATGCAATGTAATCATTAGCTCCTTATATATACTACACGAACCAAATATTACTGAAAATTTTACTTCAAAGAATATTGCGCCTTTTTTAATAACATAATTAAATTCTGTGTTTGTCAGTTTAAATCCACTGTAGTTATTTTTCCATTTAAAATTTGAACGTTCTTCTGTTCTGATTGGACAGTATGATATTGAGCATCTTTATTTGGCACATAGTTTCATTTAGACTTCATAAAGAAATAGCGGAACATCACTTTATTCAGAATTATCTCCACTGAATCAAATACTTAGACTATTATTATTCGATTATGTAAATTTATTTGAAGATTTGGTTCTTGTAGCAACTTGACAAACAAACTTGAACAATAAAAGTGAAATATTAAATATTTATCAAACAAACATTATTTAACAAAGCCAATATACAATTTACATACCAATGATACCAAGAAATTATACAATAGGTTCTTTAAATTTATTTCTGTATTTACATCTAATCGTGTTGGAAGCTCAACGCAAATTTCATGTGGTTTTCCTACATTATCAATACAACTTACATCTATTAACTTATCTAGAATACATATATTACTATAAGAGAAAATTGAACTTTTAATTCAGAGGGAAGCTTCACATAATGGGACAAAGTAAATAAGTATGCCATGCTACTATCAAGTGAATTGAAAAAAAATATTATGAAACTACAACTATTATGGGATTTATCTATTTCAGGAGATGTTACATAACTTGAATTATATATATATGTGTTATTTTTTAAACAATAATCAGCGATTGTCCCGGAGGTTGTATATATGTAATAAAATGTGGTAAACCCAAATGGAATCTTACGTCACTTTTGGAAGACGTTTGATTAAACACGCAAATACGCCTAATTTACTTACATATTCATAAGTATAGAGTATTATAATGTTATAAAGATAAATGATAAGACAGTAAATGATAGTCGTGCAATAAAATATGATTCCAAAAGTGTAGAAGAAATCGCTATATAAAATTCTAGATTTCGATGAACCTAATTATAAAGCGTTACGGATTATCTGTCAACCATTCAAAAAACTAAAGCTTAAAATTACGAGACTAGTGAATGGCATCAAAGTAAACAACAAAAATTACCCAAATCAAGTGATTCAGAATTATTGCTGAACGACATAATTATTATGTATATATTACTTATGGGTAAATAAAAATTAAACATTAATCAATACAACTACGACATATATCCACTACTCGTCTAATTAGCACTAAAGGTACTGTGAAAGGAACGTAGAAAAATAACTTGTCAATTTAATATTATTTAAATTTCTATGTTGATCGGCTATATTTACATGTCAACATTTCGGTTAAGTTGATTCTTAAAATTACTGACAGCCATGTGATAGCTGACTATGAGTTCTTAGTCCCATCACCCGACGTAGACAAATTCGAAGTAGTTAGTTTGAAATAATTTTAAGGTTTAAATAAAAGGAAACGATGGCGTCCTATTTTAGCGAACTGGTCTCGTTGTTCTGTAAGAAATATCAAATTTATTGGATAAAGTAAATCTAGTTTATTATTAAACTATATTTCAATAACTCTGACCAATAGGGACGTCTTGAATGAAAATTAAAATACATAATTTAATATTCACTTTAATATGAAAACTAAAATATAAAATTTAATTATAATTGACACTAGATTATTTATTAAGGGAATTTAAACAACAAATTTGTCTGACATCGCGCTTTCGGACCGACTCATTCGTCGACTAACTCTAATAAACATTGAGAAGCTAAAACACCACTTACAATATTAATTAATTTATGAGTATCATAAATCTTACATACAATGACTAGCGGTATTATTGTTAAATTTATTATTTACCTATCTACCATCAGATACAAGACGACTATTTTCACTTACCCGTTTATCACCCGAAACATGCATATACAGACGTAATCTATGTATTATAACGATCTTCCAACAACGAAAGCACAAACAAAACATAACAGGGAACAAAGAAAGATAGACTTACAAAAATGTCTTTTAGACGAGAACAACAAGGATACAACCAAATTTAATCACAGAAAATGTCTAATACCCTTGAGCTAAGATTACTTATCAAATAATACAATTAAAAGGTGGTTTGAAATTTGAGATCCATCCTAAAACTTCATCGTGACCACAACATCTTTCGTACTAAAGAATTAGGGATAATAATTAATCGTTGTATTGGCTTAGCTCATCCAGTTTCAACAAACCTAAGGGCCTATGCTAGATTTTTACACTCATATTATTTAATTTAAACTTTTGACTTTACGACTTTTGAATTCTTTCCAAATTGCGAAATGATCTGACGTGGTACCAAATTTTAGGTCAACAAAGAGTTATTTACATTGTCACTCGCGTTTATCTATAACATTTCCATCATCTATCATTCAGAGTACTTAATCACGACAACACTCGTCTCTAAATATATTAGCCTATGGTGTTTCTTTAGAAAATCTATCTATTATAATATTTTTTTGCAGTCATATAAAAATAACAACAGACCGTTTATTTTCTAGCAAATATCTACAATAAAAATCAGATTATTACTGAATAGTGTGGGAAGCCAGTGGTCTTAACTAATCATTTTATTGATATTATTATTACTAATTTGGTGTGTGTTTCGGTGCGTGCAATAGCACATTCCTACTGAATTTATTTGTGATATTTATCTTATTAGAACATTATTTTTTACTATAAGTATATTGAACAATTCCTTCCAAAAATTCCTTTGAAGTTAAAATTCGGCACCTTTTGGCCAAAATCACGGTTTTACTTGCAGTCAATACCGTTTTAGATAAGAAAACTCCATCTCTTTGTGCCGTATCTTCGAAACATAGCGTACTTTTGCATTTCCTAAAATTTCCACATCCAGAGTTGCTTATTAAAAATGAGAGTGACTTATGACTGAGCTAATTTTATTTACTTCTTTCAACCTTTAGCGAGCGTTCTGTATAGATGCTTACAAGTAAGCACCGTCGGTACCTCCCGTACATCTAACTCATGTTTACGTATTCTCTAATCTACTCTAGCCGAATGCATTATTGGCACAAACAGCTATACACATTCAATAACACTTATAAATATTAAGACAAATCACACCAAACAGTTTGAATAATTTTACTATGACCATCCCTGTTTTCCTAACTGCTCGCTGTTGTATTTATTAAAATATAAATAATATCAGAGTTAACTAGGTAATCATTATCTAATTACTTTGACATATCAATTACGCGGCTCGAAATATTTTTTTTTATATATTACGACGAAAGGCTACATTACCCTACGTAATGGGTTGATGTTAAATATATGTATGTACGTAATGTCACATACTTTAAGGTAAGTGTATCAAATGAGTTTCAAAATACAACCTACCTAGTAATATGAACATGAATAAACGAAAAGATATCTAATAGATTCTATTCTAAGACCAAAACAAACGTTAGGCTATCTAAACGTTTCTAGCTCCACCAACCTCAACAGTGAATTTAATTTCTAAGACGAGTGGTTAAGTGCCGAAAAGTGAGAAAAAGATTTGTATAAATAGTGAAATAGTGAGAATAAAACAAGGATAAGAAATTTGTGTACTAATTTTACCCTGTACGCTAGGATTAATGAAACACGGCACAATATTTTGTGAATAACTCAATAGCACTATGTCTTCACAGGTGTATCGAAATAACTCTCAGTCGTTGCTTTGTAGGGCAAGCATTAGATGTTAAAGAATGAACAAGCTTACTTAAAATAATTTGATCGACAGCATTCACAAAATTTTAATAGCAAAATTTGACCTTTAGATCGAAACTATGATGCGGCTGGCTGTATTTGGCACATTTTAAAAAACCGTAACTAAACAACTTATCAAACTATCTAAGAATATCGAATTTTATAAAAAATTTAATTACAATTGGCAGTCAATTGTTTTTTTTTAAATATAAATATATCTAACCAAATA
Organism: Heliconius erato x Heliconius himera; assembly: GCA_013421005.1. Taxonomy (NCBI): domain Eukaryota; kingdom Metazoa; phylum Arthropoda; class Insecta; order Lepidoptera; family Nymphalidae; genus Heliconius; species Heliconius erato x Heliconius himera. The sequence continues at coordinate 77,317 of JAATLQ010007059.1, read as the reverse complement.
ATATTATATCACTGTCGCATCGTGACAATAATTATAACTATTTGGCGTTAATATAAACGAGTAATCATCATCTCAGACGTTCCACTTATACAGTTATATCTACATTCTTAACTGATTAACTACGGTGAATTACGAATTCTTTAGTATTAAGTACCGATATTGTCCTTATGATTTTTACGCGAGTACGTAGTTTATAAAATACTAACTGTATATTTTATACTTAAACTCATCAGTTTATACTAGTATGTCGTCTACAATGTCCAACGTTCATTGAGAACGTTACAAGAACTGTACCGTTACCAGTACCTCTGATTATTCATATACGTTAAAGTGAAAATTATTACTTTACAATTTAATTATATCAATAAATTGAGCTCGATTTATTCGAATTAAATCTTATATAATGGTACCATTTTAACTATTATTTTGCGATATCACCGGAAAGCAACATAACCCAACGCGACACTTTAACCTTACTAACGTGAACTATATGTTTGTGCGCTCGTATCAAATAACAATTACAAAAGAAAAATATCTAAACAAGAAATAAATTACTCATCATACATATAGATATATATGTTTAAAAAGTATAATGTTCAATTGTCGGCGATTCAAATATAAAATTTCTAACGACACGCGTCAACACAAAACGACCATACATTGAGGTTATTCCGTTCTCCTTCCGAATATCGACGGACACAGTCGAATACAGTCAATTAGTTTGTATATATAAAAAGACGGCTTTTAGACACGCAGGCGGCGTGACAACGTCCCGCTGCGCATCTAGCGCTTGGCACCACACTGAGCACAAAACACGTTCTCGCCTCACTGTTCCCATCTGGGAGCTTTACATGGATCATCCGTGCCACCACATGACGATCAGCTCCCAGAACGTCTTCGGCGGCGAGTGGCCGAAGACGTAAGACGAATTTCAGAGACCCGGGTCGCCTTCTGAGCCCATTTTGAGCAACTCCAACTTCTTTTTGGCAATTTTCGAGTAGAGGATATCGATCGGCTTCGCGTTGTCGTAAAATGTCGGCGCCCTAAATATAATCATAGCGGTGCCGAGTATGCAAGCTATCGTGAATGCGAACAAGAAAATTCTGTCTAGCACCATAGCTACGTACTTCCAGTCGTCTTCAACCTGAAAAATAATTAATTGTGTTTATCATAAATTAAAATTTACAATTTTAAATATTGCGAATTTATAACTTACGCTTTCAAATTTATCCTTATTTTTAACGTGCTGCGCGATGAACCTTGATCCTTCTATGGTTTTTTCCATCTCTCTTACGTACGGCTTTTCGAGAGATGGACTGCCATCGTCAAGGTCCAAACGACATGGGGACCCTGGTGGAGGAGAGAAAAGTTCATCATCACCACCTGGAGGAGGCGGGGGTGATGGAGGCATGCCAGGCAACTCATATTCCTCGCAACCCCATTCTTTGAACTTGCCGTCCAATTCGTCACCGCCAAAAACATCCGTAAGCACCTAAAACATATCAAAAATTAAATTTTATAAATATAAAATAACATTCATAAACAATCATTATATAGTCATAAGTAATCATTATTTAATGATTGTTCACGTCAAAGAAAAGCACAGGGTGTTCCCAAAATACTTCGTGATTAAAACGTCAGTCCACATTGTGTGGGATCGGTGTATCGACGTAGCTTAAGCCGGCGTACAATTAGGTTGGAGTGGAGGTTTCGGTTTCGGGCCACGTCTGCCGGCTCGTATATCGCGATCCGTCCGCAGCCACCAGAGAAACATAAATAACGGGGGCCGCGCGCTCGTTAAGCCCTCCGGCATTGAGTAATAAAGGAAAATCGAAATGGAATGAAATTGGGCTGGAAGCGATATTTTCGCGATACACACAAAACACAATGGATTTAGAATATTGTTGAAAGGAGTGTTTCCCAGAAGAGGAATACGACTAAGGACAATTAAAATGATTATTGTTGAGGGCGTTCGCTTAGTTCAAGAGGGTTGTTTGTGTTGAATGTATTTGGAAAAAAATATATATTTTGATAGCAGGCAACTCAATTATAAAAGGTGTGTATGAATAACTTTATATTTTATGATTTTTAAATTATTTAATCATAGCTGTTGTTGATGTTATGCAAGTGTATCGTTAGTAACGTACGCTTGTTTTTTTGAGTTTAGCATAATTGATTTCTCTTACCTCGGTCGGCTTATCATTTTCATCATCGTCGGGCGGTTTTTCCGGCCTTTGTATACATAATATTCGGGGTAAAAATTCTATAAAGAATTTTCGTACCCAAGGAGCCATATGATGTGTAACTGGAGACCTAAAATTTACATTTAGCACCACAATTGTGACTACTACTGATAATGTGACTAGCATCATAGTAAACAATAAATATTTTCCTAGCAAGGGAACAGTAAGGGACGTCGGTGGAATAATTTCTGCTAACAATAAGAAGAACACGGTAAGAGAGAGTAGAATAGATATACAGAGTGAAATCTTTTCACCGGAATCTGATGGCAGGTAAAAGACAAGCACTGACAGAAATGAGATTCCAACACAAGGAATGATAAGATTGACCGTGTAGAAGAGAGTCTTCCTTCTAAGAGTGAGGTTGAAAATAATATCTGGATAAGGTTCTTCACAGCACGAGTAGAATTTTTCATTTCTAGTGGCCGGCACCCGCATGATGTCCCATTCAACCGAAATATAGTATTCGGATAGATCGATGCCCATCGCTATATTGTCAGAATCTGGCGTTTGCTTCAAATGCCTCAAATCCACCTACAAAAATAATACATTTCAAATTTAAACAATAAATTTCAGAAGATATTTACAAAATTTATTAGAAAACTATTATATATAAAATTTATTATAAGTATTATTGATATACACATATTAATACATGACATTATTTATAAATTATTTCTTTACTGATTAAAAAACGTTACTTAAAGTAAATATATAATATTATATAGGTAAAAAACTAGCAGTGACAAATATGGTTCCTCTATTTATAAGAAAATCGGAACAGAGCAGATTTATTGGCTTCCTCAGTTTGATATAGATAGATGCCCTCCTTTCAGAAGCCTATCTCTAAAGTCCATTCCGAACTTTTTATAATATCCTGCCTTTCATTGACCAACATATCTCATCGCTCGTATCGTGTGGTATTATTTATGAAGCAGAAATAGATTATCCTTTTAACTCAAGCGTATTAGGGTAAAAGTTTCTAATATAAGTTTTTCTGATATCTTTGGCTAAAATATATAATAATTAAAAAGAATTCTCATAAGGTACAGAAACTGATACACGCTGAATCCCGCCTATAGCAGGATAGGCGAAAGGAACCTAGTGTTAAAACATTCCGTTTCCCACTTTCCACCGCATTTTTCGAATCATTGCGAGTTGAGTGGAGGAGCTTGACGCTGCGATTTGCCTTGTTACCAGAACGAAGAAATGATAACGTTTATAAATAATAATTCATTACTCTTAGTGGGAATCGAACCCAAAATCGTCGCATTTACGCAGTCATACGCTCATGCCACTGTGCCACGAAGGCCTCATGTGCGTAATAATCAATCAAGATTTCTCATGATGAAAATGAATATAAAAGTGCTTATTGTGGATATTTTAATCATTAATTTTCAACACTTACCGTATACCCATCGTAGCTCCAAGAACCAAATTTCATGAAGCAAGTCTGTTCATCGAAAGGGAAGTACTCGACGTCGATCTCACAAAAGGACTTGTAAATGGCTGGCGGTTTCCACACAACTTTGCCGTCGTGGTGCAAGATGGCCTTAGTCATTATGGTCACCTCGTAGTTACCATCCGCACTGTAATATAATAAACAGTCATCTTACAAGCCAAACTACTTGGCTCCACTTCAACAATCTCTTGTATCGGATAATGTATGAGTATACCATACATTGTTCGTATGCTGCGAGAGTAAATTTAAAAGATGAGCTGCATAACCTCGAATATTTAAGTAGAAAATATTTTTATCTTTAAAATTTAAAATTTTTAAAGCAAAATATGTAAATAAGGTTGTTTTTAAATTGTCTAATTCTTTACAATTACAACTACCTATCATTCTGTTGAAATAATACACATTTACTTCCTTATTATTTATTTATATATAAAAAAATGTGAAAGAAACAAGGTAATAAAACTGTTTGATAGCATTACATTTTGTTAGCTTCACACTAAATCTCGTACATATCAGGGAAGGCAAAGGGAATCTGGAAACCTAGTATTAAACACCATTTCCGCCGAATTCTGGAGACATTGTGATTGAGTGGCGGAATTCAAAAATTTTTCATTTTCTCGAGTGGAAAACGAATCCACAACTTATCGCATTTACAATAATACGCTGCACCACTGCACCACGATGGTCAACTGCCCTCATTACACAAACATCATTAAATAAATACATCAATTTAATTCACCAGATCAGAACCATAGAACAACATTAATTTACATCTGTTTATTTGTTGATCTTATCTAGCAGCCCTTTTGTATAAACAACGATTGTACGATCTACTGAGTAATTATCAATTAAAACGATATCCAAAGCTGGTTTATTGCGGGATGAATGTTATCTTAAATACAAACGTCCAGCAATGGTAATCGATGAAGAGACATGCTGTATGGATCGTTCTACGTCCACAACCGCAAATAGCTTGCCGAGTTCATGAGTACATGGTTCAAAGTGATACATTGGCGTTATATATTGTGTTTCCACTAAGCTCCGAGTCGACATTCTCGTAAGAAGACAAATCAGATGCTATAAAACTTGCAATTGCAGCTAAGTAATACTTTAGGTTTGAGAATAATGGTGATTGTGTTGATGTTTGTTGTTTTTGTTGTTGTTTGTTGTTTTTTTGTTGAAAAAAGCTTTAAAAAAAATATTTTTCAATTGCTTACCAATTTCCAGGAGACGAATAAGATTAATTTTGTAACAACAAAAGTTAATTATCATTGTCAAAGTTAAATCTTAAAAGACAACAAGAACGCAACCACCATCACGAAATCAGTTTAAGTCAAAATGAAGCTGTCAATTTAGTTACAAGAAAACACTTCATTCAAAGACATTGACTGACTTAAGCAAATTTTGTTGTCGGCGCCCTTAAAAGCGTTGTCGTAGCCAAGTTTCACATCCGTTCAAATTACATCATAAAATATAGCCCGCGTTGTCTTCCATTATGCTAACGTGGCGCCATTAAAAATAAAGTTTACACGGAATATTCGCCAGAGCTTTTAGGGTAGTCACAGGTGCATTAAACAGTAACCTCTATTCGCTTAAATTTAAAAATATGACCTTCAAGATCTCATAATTTTGTGTGTTTGCCTGACGTACTATATAATACATTAAGAATTATAAAGGAATTATAAATTGAGGCCAGTTGTGGCGCAGCGGCACGAGGTGTGACTGTAAAACCGACTGGTTGTGGGTTCGATCCCCACTCGGAGATGAAATATTTACTTAAATTTATATTTCCATTTCTTCGCTCTGGTGTCGAGATTAAGCTCGGCGTTGAGTTCTGCTACTCAACACGCAATGTCTCCAGAATTCGGCTGAAAGTGGGGAACGGAGTGTCTTAAGACTAGGTTCCCTCTGTATTTTAATAATATTATGTCACAGTATTTTATTTTTCATATAATACTAGCTTGTATCATTTCACTGTTGGGGAAAACTCTCTGTCTCTACTACTACTACTAAAAATATCAAGTTTTCTTTAATATTTTAACCTTAAAATAATATCATATAAAAAATATTTTTCTTCAGCTTCACGCTGTATCTCGTATATAGCAAGGTAGAAAGGGAAAACCCAGTGTTAAGATACTCCGTTCTCCACTTTTCACGATACATTCGAATTCAATAAAAAAAAAATTATAATATACCACTAACATCTAAAATATATATAAATACTATATAATACATATATTGAGTGACGCACACTCAATATATTATCGTAAAACCGATCATATTCGAAGCCTTTTTCCACATTAAGATCGTGACGTATTAAGAACACTGACGTCTCGGAGGCAGTAATAAAGTTTCTTCGAAGTAATGTTGAGAAATTTATTTTATTCACGTTCACAGAGCAAATGTATTGCTTATTGATATTTCGGAACATTCACCATTTGGAATGACGAATGAGAAAGGGGAAAGGAATATCTTCGAATTTCCACGATAATTACTGTGTGGGAGGAGTATAAGTATGGAGTGTAAGCGTCTGAATTGATTTTTTTTCGTCTTTATTGTATTTTATGTAAAAAATATGTGATTAAAAATATATAAAATAACTTTATATTTGGGGCCAGTCGTGGCGCAGAGGCACAAAGTGTGACTGCAAAATCGACTGTATGTGAATTTGATCCAAACTCGAGTAAATGAAATATTTATTTAAATTTCTATTTTCATTTCTTCGCTCTGGTGTCGAGGTAAAGCGGCATTGAGTTCCACTACTTATCACGCAATGCCTCCAGATTTCGGCGGAAAGTGGGGATTGGAGTGTCTTAACTCAAGGTTCCCTTCTACACTGCTTAGTAAGTTAAAAAAAAGTAACTTTTGTTTGATATAACCAATATTCTATACTACATATATATACTGAGGCCAGTCGTGGCGTAGGGGCACAAGGTGTGACTGTAAAACCGACTGGTTGTGGGTTCGATCCCCACTCGAGGAGACGAAATATTTACTTAAATTTATATTTCCATTTCTTCGCCGTAGTGTCGAGGTTAAGCGTGGCGTTGAGTTCTGCCACTCAACACGCAATGCCTCCAGAATTCGGCAGAAAGTGAGGAACGGAGTGTCTTAACACTAGATTTCTTCTGCCTACCCTGCTGTGTGCGGGATACAGCGTAAAGCTGATTTGATTTCGATTTTTTTTAATATATTTACTTCTAAATTGGAATCGAAACCACTACCATCGCGTCGCCAAGTCAAACACCATCAACTGATACATCCTATATTTATTCCACCTTTCACAACAAAATCAATCAATATTATCTTTCTTTTGAGCAACAATACTCTTACGCATAGCCGGTCGGGAACCTGGGCACTTGCACTTGAACAAACAAGCTTGTTCCTTTACGGACTCCTGAATACGTTGCAACTGGTATTGTGGATTGCATTAATGTTTGTTCAGTTCGTTTGTACGTTCATATCTGTTGTTGTGGATAATCAGTAAGAGATAAAGCTAATCAGTTTTGCTACCATATGGTATTATTAATAGAATATTATAGTGAATATAAATAATAATATGAAAAATACTGGAAATAAACTATTATATTATTAACTTCTATTTTGTATTATTAGATTTATTTTAATATTTTTTTTTTTATATTTTTATAGATTTCTTTCTAAAGGATAGCCTTTTTTCACTTTTCCGCCGATTTCTGCGTGTTGTTCAACGCCGCGTTTTGGAGTAAAAATTAAAATGTTAAATATTTCATTTCTTCAAGTGAAAATCGAACCAACAACCTGTCGCGTATACAGGCACAAGCACTTTAACCCGAACGCCACGACTGGCCTCGATTATTTATGTTTACCATAATATATTTACCAATAGATAAGCGGAAAGAAAGACAGTAATACTATTTTTTATTAAATAAAATAAATATTAATGACACAATTCCGATCCAAACAGGAATTCAATCCACTATGAACATGCACCACGAGATAAATTCTAACTATATATTAAAATTCTAAGATTTCAAAGATACACTAAAACTAAATTATAGACTTGTGAAACTCCATTGTGACAGATCCCTTTGTTTGCTCAAAAGCTGAGTAGACCACTAGCTCTCCAATTTTCTTCGCAATTACATTTAAAAGAACAGTCTTTTCTCTGTTGTCTAATGCGATTTAGTCAGTGTTTACCCCACCGTGCCTAATGCTACCTTGGATGCTATTTAGATTAAGGCTTGCACTTATCGTGCCTTCCGCCTGGCCAACTTTAGGCAATTCCCCACTTTGGTGTTACCATGTTCAAAATTCAACCTTATTTAAAGGATTTAAACGTTTTGATGCTTTGTAAAGAATTTAGTATATAGTGCAAATGCATGATACAAATACGGTGAGTAGCTTTTATATAATTTCATCGGAGATTTTTTTTTTAATTTTCGATATAATCAATCGAGACCAGAAGTGTCGCAGTGGCAAGTGTGTGAAACGCGAAACGTGACTGGTTGTATGTTCAATCCCCATTCCAGGAAAAAGAAATATTTTTTAAATTGATACTTTAATTTCTTCGCTCTGGTGTCTAGGCAAAGTGGGGCGTTGAGTTCCGCACCCAATACGTAAGTCCGTCCGCAATGTTAAAGTTTTTTTGCCCAATTCTGGAAATTCGGCAAAAAATGGGCAGCGGAGCGTCTTTATACTACGTTCCGTATGAAGCTGGTTTTTTTTTATTTTTATGTAATAAAAAGAAACTGTTACAAAATAATTAATTATTAATGGAATGCCAAAAGAAAAATTTATAAAAACGTTAACAAGAAAATTGCTTGACAAGTGAAAAGAGGATAACTCTAAGTTTCATTGGCTGAATAGGAGGGAAGCTTTTAGTTGTTGTCGTGGTTTAGAGCCCCCGATAAAGTTGTCGACTCATCCTGATAATGCAAAATAATGGCAGCCGTCCGAGAAAATAAGGAGATAAGGGAACCACCAAATAAAATCACATTTTATTGACAAAGTTTGTGTTCATTGAAAGAAATTGGACAAGTAAAGTAAAGTTGAACTAGGAGAACGCTTCTAGAAGTTTCTTTATTATCAATAATTCCTAGTTATACTAAACAAGCCAATCCTTAGTTAAGTATTTTTTTTTATTTTTTGAGTATTTTATAGATTTTTAGTCCAAGTATTCTAAAAGGGTTAATTAAAGCTTTATGTAGAAATGATATATTATATAATAATAATCTGTCTATCACCATTATTTTGTTTGAAACACTTTCTGAAAAAACGACGTTGAGTTCCGCCACTCAGCATACGATATCTCCAGAATTTAGCGGAAAGTGGCAAACGGAACGAGCGGAATGGAAGTATCTTAATGGGAACGGAGTGTCTTGACATTAGATTTCCAGGTTCCCTCTGCTTACCTTACTATGTGTTGGATAATACAGCGTGAAGCTAAAAAAAAGTAGCTGATTTATATCAAAGTATTGAATTAATATTTACTTGTTGTACAGCACGATATCCGGTAGCCATATATGTTCGGAAGGTACGTGCAGGGTTTCCACGCCACCATAGTCGTCGGGGTTCCATTTCAGCTTGTAGTCATTCCACTCCTGTATACAAAGAATACATTTACAACTGAATGTGCTACTTTAAAAAGAAGTTTACTTTAAATGAAATGCTTAATACATATTATATTAGAATATATACAAAGTTTATGATTCTTAATATAACAAACATATATAAATTGAATTAAAGTGTCGGTCTATGATTTCTAAATAACCTTAATTTCGAAGAACATATTATAGTTATTTACACGATACCAAAACACAAGCAAGCAACTTTTAAGTTTTTATCTTTATTTCTGTTGATCCCAGCTCTTCATCTGTAGAACAGTTGAACTGATTTTTATGGGATACTGAAAAATAGAAGGGATTGTGAAGCAACATATATACTTTATTTTCCCTGAAATCCCACGGGATCGGCATTAACACAGGAAAACTGCCTACATAGATAGATGTTAAACAACTGAATATTTTTTATTAAATGCGACAACAATGAGCATAATCAATTAAATTCCCAAAATATATTAAAAGTATCAGCTAACCTAAAAACTTCCATCCCATTTACATATACAGGAAGTTTATCAACCACAACCGAAGCATTTAAACTGGAATGTCCTAAAGCCACATTCGTATATTTAAAAAGCGTTCTTAAAAGAGTTTTCGCTGGGGCCCAAATAAATCCGGTCTGTTGGCTTAGAGCCGTTAGCGTCGGAAATTGCGGTGCCTTATTAGATTCCGGCTCCGGGCGTCAATTGGGCTGGATGTAGGTGAAAATGGACTTGACTATTTTTTCTCTTGTAACAGTTTGGCATCTCTTGGACTATTTATATCTGTTTGATCTCTGTTTTTTTTTAATTTAATTTTTCCAAAAGTTAAATTGAGGCGAGTTGTGGCGCAGGGGTATAAGCTTGCGAGTGTAAACGCGACAGGTTGTGGGTTAGTTTCCCAATCGAAAATGAAAAATTTAATATTTTCTTTGAGTTTCACCACTCAACACGCAATGCACATCCACTAAGAAGGGAATTTGAAAAATTTTAACCTTAAAGGGATGAAGTAGGGGTTTGTATGGAAAAAAAGTTTAATCTGTACCGATTTTTATAAAACTTGAAATTCAGACTCTTAAAAATATTTAATTGAACACGTGTTTCATGGTTTTTAAGAATTCACCCCCTAAGGGTTCAAATAAGGGGTTGAAAGTTTATATGGAAAAATCTTTAAATTGCCACCGATTTTTATAAAAAATTTAATTCAGACTGTTAAAAATATTTTATTGAACACATGTTTCGTGGTTTTTTTAGAATTAACTCCCAATAAGCGGGCGAAATCGCGCGCGCCCTCTAGTTTTCCTATAAACTGTGTCAAATTGTCCTCAAATGAATCGTGCCCATTCAGCACAGAACATTTTTCACCATTCTAAAACTGATCAAAAACAAACAACGTGATTAGCCCAACAAGTAAAACGAATTTAGAACGTAGCTCCTTAAAACACAACTGAATAGCTGCTTCATCATGAAACTCAATTATTATTTTGGCTAGCTTTGTACGTTAAATGAAATTACTGTTGGCAAAACTCAATTTAAATTTGACGACATAGCCTTAATTCGGGGGCGTCTTTGTAAATAACCACGTAGGTATGGCATAATGATAGATGTATAATTGAATTACGCACCCGATGTGGGTCTTGGTATTGTAATCCTGGTGTTACATATCGGTTGTGATGTAGAACGTGGTGAGGAATCGGTTATAGACCACGTGTCGTTTGAATGTTGTGGGATTTGGTTTTCATTTCTCATTAAGTATATTTGTAATGTTTACAAATTACTAGATGAATGTATACAGACAGATAAACAAACACCATGGAAAGAAAATTAAGTAAAAATTAAGTTTATGATATTTGTATTTTGTAAAAAGAGATCAAAAAGCTAAAATCTGATGATAATGTTCCGTAAATATCTATAATGTCAGAGAAAGTGGGGGTTTTGCTTAAAGGTGCCTTAAAACTATAAATCTATTAAATTGCATTGAATTTAATGAAAAGTAAAAATCTAGGTAACTTGAATCATCACTTCACGAACTTTTACTGATACAAAGCAACTTTCAATTATCATTAATTATTAATCTCATACTAATAAGTGTGTTATTGATTAAAAAGAAGTAAACACTAAAATAGGAAATACTAGTTTAAAAGTTTAAAATGTTATATATAATGTAAAGCGGAATATCTTCATACTATATAGTGCTTAAATAAAATCAAACAAAACAAAATCTAAACCGAAATACATTTTAATAAGGAAAAGAAACAAAAAGAAAAATAAATATTCACTCATGAGGGACGAAGCGAAAAATCCTTTTATAAAGCCGGAACATTAGTTGGAGTAACGCACAAAGTTTGTCCTAAGTGTTGTTACTCTGTTCTCAAAAACCATTCCGACTATGAGACAAAGCAACGAAATAACATCGGATACGAATAAAACTCGAAATATAATCAAAGCTAGCTAAGTAAAAGCCTGAGAAATCGTGGCCTGATTGTAAACGCGCCGGTTGTGGGTTCGATTCCCATTTAAGAGAATGAAATATTTAATATTTTTATTTCTTCGCTGTGGTAAACGCGCATAGTGCAGCGTTAACTTCCGACACTTAATAAGCCATAGCTTATTCCCCATTTTCTGCTGAATTCCTAAGACATATCTCAAGAATTCAGCAGCAACGTTAGTTTTTGAATAGGGAACGGAACGTCTTTACGTTAGGGTCCCAGGATCCTTCTGCCTACCCTGCTATATGCAAAATATAGCGTAAACAACTAAAAATATATATACCAAAGCAAAAACAAACAGGCAGCAAATGTTGGAGAAAAAAAAATGTTCCTAAGTTAGCTGCCGGCGACTCGCAAGAAATTTTAGAAGAATGCGTTTGAAACGAGCTGAACTCGTACTTCGTAAATGATTAAAACATTTCATTGCTTGCTTCGTTAGATATGCTTTTTAATTTTAGTAAAGTTTTGCGAGAAATATTCTAAGATGGTTTTTTTTGTTAGCGAAGATTATCTCGATTGCGAACTTAGATGAACAAAGTCTTTGAAATATGAGGATAACTTTTTCCACCTTTAAAGTTTGGTTTATTGAGTGAAATAAATGTGATTTAATGTGACTTAGTTTTAATTAAGGTCTGATAAAGGAATGACGAAATAGGTGATATATCTATCAGACAGTAAACACAGCACAGTGTGTATAACGATATAATTGGTTTAAGTTCATAATTTAGAAATAAAATTGTCACTTTCAGATTGTTTTGGTTTGAACTTCGCTTTGTCTCCTTAAATTTTAAACTAATTTAAGACGAACAACAATAAACATAATAAAATGTAAGCATACGCCCTCAATATAAGCCTAGCAAAAATTATATCCCACAACCTCCACCAAAAATATTCTTATCTTAGAGAAAATTGAAGGAAACATCAAAAGATCGCTGTCAACTAAGTTCATATAAAATTCAATATCGACAGACCTACTTATAAAAAGTTCACTAACCCTATATCACGTAGGAACTAGGGGCGAAAGTCCAACTTTTCCTTGGTACAAATTCAAAGATCTATCTCTATCCATATATGGGTATGATAGGAAGGGCTTGTCCCTTTCATATCATAAATCATCGGGGACTTAACTTGCAGTTAACTGCCTTTGAGTAACGACGTGCGTAAGAGAGATAACTGTTATGGTGTACGGAATATGATACTAGAAAATAAAAAATATATGCTTCAATATATTATATTCATAATAAATCGTTAATATTTTATAACTGAAAACGATATCTATGTTTCTCAGTTTATTATCCAAACAAAAATATTTTGATGAATGTTCCAAAAATAGCATCTTGATATCAAACTATCAGATACGAGTATAAAATAATAATAATACCTTATAGCTCATATAATACTGAAAAAAAAATATATTATGAAAAAAAAATTAAGGTAAACTTAAGCTAACAGGTTATATCAAATAGCGGCTTTATTACTAGAAGTGATATCTTACAGGCAACCATTAAAAGTGCAGGTCCTAATATAAGCAAAAACACAGTAAGCCGCAAAAACCATTAGCAGACAGACGGATTAAGAATATTATCTTAGATAGTACTTGTTCAGGCTACACTTAAACATTTCTACTGATGGAGATCGTCTAAATTCACTTGGTGGTGCATTCCAGGGTCTTACTGTTTTGACAGTAAGAGTCTCCATAGCATTTGCTGAAGCATAAAAGATTTTCTAGGAGATTCTTGATGCGGGAACGAAGGTGATAGACAGTGGAGGGAGTTCGACTCCAAAATTTACATTAAATAAGGTAGTATAAAGTGACAGGATCGTAAAAGATTATGTGAGATGGTATGGTGAGTAAGAGAGTGTAAGTGTCGTTGGTCTTTTACAACAATTTAAGCTGAGTACGGTATTGTGTTACGTGATCAAACTTTCGCACAAAGATAAATCGGATTAGAGATTTTACATCCGTTCAAGATTGTTTAGTTTGTTGAGATAAATCTAGGTAACATGTGTCACCATAATTAGAAATTAGGTTATGAAATACTTTAAAATTTACATATTTGAAGCTAATTTAAGCTAATAAAAATGTAATACGAATTTTAATATGCATTTCGTTAATATTTATCGTACTTCGTCTTTGTTTTCGCATGTTATCATCTTGACACACCCTTTAAATCACGTCCCAACACTATCGCAGGACAAGTTTCCGACCAGAATATAAGTTGTTGCCGTGATAATAAAAATGTTATGATCGCGGAGCCCAACTTTATGATTTATTTATTCAGCCTTCTTTAGTTCAAGAATCTGCAGAATATATCTTTTTTGTAATAAAATGGTAATCCAATACATAAGGCAACTCAAAAGGTAAAAACAAACCGAAGTTTTCATCCCAAAAGGGAAAAACACGACGAAAATTATACTCGACTTCAACTAAATTCAAAGTACAGTTACGGATAATACTTGTAAAGTAAATACTCAAGTTTATGGAATCACTTAAATATTGTACTGAACTGGCTAAATAAGTAAATATATTCATAGGTTTTGTGATTTTTTTATTAAATTTTGATTGATGATGATTATCTTATCGTTTCTAAGTTAGGCCAGTAGAGAACAAGCATGTGACTATATAGCATAATGTAATATCATAAATGAATAAGTTGTGGGTTCGATTCTTACTCGAGGAAAAAGAAAAAAATATATATATTTCCTCGTTAAAAAGGACTGTGTTGAATTCAGTCACTTAACACTACACAGTACCTCCATAATTTGATGGAAAGTGATAAACGTAAATGTTGTAATGAAAATGGAGTGTCTCATCTCTAGGTCCACAGGTTCCCTGCGCCTACCCTGCAACACGCGATATTCACTGGAAAGCTAAAAACAACTCATTTGTTAGTTAACGTAGAGATAATCATCAGGCATACTGTTCTCCATCTTTTGTACCATTTATTGCTTGCATTAGATATATTTCTTGAAGAGTGTTGAGTAAGATCTCTTCGATTTGACACTTTGAAAAATTAAACATAATAGACACGAATTACAAATTGTCCAAATCTCCTTGAAAATAGTATCCACAACCATCTGACTGACATTTATATGTGTGACAAAAGCTTTCAAAGATTTCTTTCTAACAGAACAAAGGCAATAAGCGGACGCGTACAAAGACTATTAGTCACGTTAGAAGTTGACAAGCGCTGAGAGAAAGGACGTCTTCTTTCTACGTCGATTCCCGAATGGCCGCTATCATTTGTTGGGGACGTGACTTGAAGAAGTGATTCGTATTCAGGTTGGGTTTTTATAGTTTGGACTGGTGGTGGAGAAGGGTTAGACTACAAATTAAGGTATGCTAGTGGGTAAAAATGGATAATTTTTGAATTTGTTAAATATTTTTCGTGTAAAAAAATTGATTTTACATATTATTATTTTTTATTTTTTTTATTAGCTTCACTCTATATTACGCATAAAGCAATGTACGCAGAAGGTACCTGAGAAACTAGTGTTAAAACATTCCGTTTATAAATAGAGTTTCCGTATATATTGATATATATTTATTTTAAGTGCAATTGCATCATTGAGGCATCAAATAAGAGAAATGTTGCTCTGAGTGACGTCCACAAATATTATTCCATAAAAATTATATAAAAACATGCTCTATACATTTATATACAAAATAGCGAATCCCGCACGACCTCACCCACTTGCACTATACAAATAATTATTTAATTCATTTTTTTTGATTATTTTAATATAGTTATCTATACAGTAATACACTTAATAAATCATAATTTAAATAATTTCGGATTTTATTTGATTCTGTTCGCAAAAAAAGTCGTATTCAATAGAAAAATGTTTAGTTATTTCACATCTATCTAGATCGGTGGTAGATACGCGTGCACAAAAAACATAGTTTTTCCCGCATAAATCCCAATCCCGCAGGAATTTTGGGATAATAAGTTGCTCCACAACCCCCTCTATCTTTTAGTGAACGTCTCATTAAATGGATTCAGCTTTCCGAAGATTAGCCTGGACAAATAAAATTACAGACAAGTCGACACACATTTTAAAATTATTTGTTTATGTTTTTTATTTCGTAAATATATTGAAAAAACACGATTATTTTGTTAAATCACGCACAGACACTTTGATTTTAGTATATAGTTTAAATAGAAACGATATATTCTACTAGATTTATAAAATTTAAATCATCTCTTAACTTTCATATTTCTTATAAAAGGGCAAAATATCTTTATTAGAATTTTATAAAACTAAAATATTACTAATTACTCACCTGTTCCACCCACACATTCGTTGTCATGATTTGATTCTTAAGATTCTGGAAAGAAGAAATTTTAATTGGTTAGTATATAATCCTATCGAGATTTATATATATATTTTGATAAGATGCCGTCGTGGCGCAGTGGGGTGTATAACTGTATTGGTTATCGGATCGACACCATTTGCAAAATAGTGAAATAATTTCCGTTACTGCTCTGGTACAATAAAATACGGCGTTAAGTTCCGCCACCCAACAATATCACAAAATGTAAATAATAAAAAAATAAAAACTGAGAGTTTTAACACTCGTTTCTTGTAATGTTGACAGCTTTGCTATTTAGAAAATCTTATCAGATAATTCCCAATGTGGTAGATAAGAGCAGAATATGGTGACAATTGTCGACGAAAGATAACATTACTGCAGTTACTATATAACTTTGGCTTGATATTCCTCGTTCTCTAGAGAATTCTCAAGCTGCTACGTGCCTCTCTTATCCTAGACAGAAACTGTTTTTGAAAATTTAAATTTTCCTACATTCCTACTCGAGAGAATTTTGTTTTATTTATATCCTCGATCTGGTAACAAGAGTAAACGGAGAGTGATGTTCCGCCAATTAACACGCTATGTCTCGATAATTGCGGGATATACTATACTAAACTAAAAACTTAAAAAAAATAAATGAATTAAGTAATGTAATATTACATAGAATTATTGGCTTTAGATTTTGATGGCGCAGCGGCACGAGGTGTGACTGCAAAACCGACTGGTTGAGGGTTCGATCCCCACTCGACGAGATGAAATATTTACTTAAATGTATATTTCCATTTCTTCGCTCTGGTGTCGAGGTTAAGCGCGGCGTTGAGTTCTGCCACTCAACACGCAATGCCTCCAGAATTCGGCAGAAAGTGGGGAACGGAGTGTCTTAACACTAGGTTCCCTCTGCCTACCCTGCTGTGTGCGGGATACAGATGAAGCTAATTTAATTTTTTTTAATTTTAGCAGGTGCCAATAATTTCTTAATTATAATTGGCTGTAATTATAATATTAAGATTCTAATTATTTTATAAGGTACTAATTTGAATCAAATGGTATATAGAAGACAAGCATCACGTTAAATGAATAACTGGACTGTCTTAAGCAGATATTATATAAATATAGAAATATATGTATGTAATAACATAAGTCTAGTTCTAAGTAATATCTATAGAAAAAAGTATTAAAAGAAATGTAAATATAACAAAAGGTACGGACCATAAAGTCTGTAGTGAAAGTAAGAAATAAAATTAAAAAAAAAAGCATCACGTTGCATCCCGCACACGACAATATTTTCACTTACTCGATCTGATAATGAAGCAAAGCGCAGCATTGAGTTCCGCCATTCAACACATAATGCTTCCAGAATTCGACATAAAATGGGGAACGGACTATCTTAACACTAGGTTCCCTCTGCTTTCAGAATTTCTGCGTGCAAAACAAAAGCGTGAAAACAAAAAAAAATATGTTTCGGTAATAATTGAGTACCGAGTTACTTATTCTAAATAGAAAATAAGACAATAAATTTATTTACCTAATTTTTATTTATTTCTACGAATAAATCATAAAAATAAATAATACATAACAATATATAAATCTTAAATCACCACATCTACATAACAAAATCAAACCATACGGATCCATTAAGCCCTATAAGTATAAGATCATATCGACATAAGGAAGCATTAAAAATCCAACTCAATTCCAATTGGAAATGAAAAAGGAGGTATTCCAACCACTTTTTCCTACAATACCAATTTAATAAAAATCAGAACGGCGAGGCGGGGCTGGAATGCAATTTTATCAGATCCGAAGTGTGAAGACTTTGGTGGAATTAAAGTTGAAGGAATTCGTGAGTTTCTTAGCGAGTTCGAAGTAAGAAGTAGGTACTTTTGGGTACTGAGTAATGGGTTCTAAATACTATTTTGTTTTGTTCAGTTGTTGGTGAAATTGGCTTTGGTTTTAATTTTTTGGAATAATGTATTTGGGTTTTTTTTTATTTATTTGTGGAAAAATAAGTTATGTAGTGGTAATAAGTCGCATTTAGAATGGTATTAGTACAGTATTTATAGTCTCTCTCAAATTTGTAAAGAAATAATAACTTCTTCATAGCACAGTCGGATAGTGTACCAAAAATTAGCTCGACTGTTTTGGGTTCGTTGTCCATCTGGCAGAATGATTTATTTTCATTACAATCTTACTTTTATTTAGTAGACCAGAGGTTTTTAACACTGTGAACTCTTAGCCTACCCTAATTCCATTTTAAGTGTTCCGTATGTCGAAAGCAAAAAATGGAACCTTATAAGATCACTTTATTGGCCGTATGTCTGTCTGCCAAGATTTTTTATCTCGATATCTCGTGGAGGTATCAAGCTGAAGTTAATACCAAATATTCAGGCCTACGATCCCTCGGAGCACAAAAAAAAAATAACAAAATTTAAATAGCAAAATTTAAAATACACGCGAGCTCACGAATATTTTTTTGATGCATTTTGTATGAAATTCGTAGCGTAATCAAAGCTCATAGGGTAGTATAGGTATATTTTAAAGCCATAAATTCGAAAAGTGAAAATTGGCAGATATTTCACAAAAAAAAATATTACAAATTTATATTTGTAGTTCATTTCATACAAAATCATTTACATACGCCCTTTAACTTAAGTTTGTTTTTTCTTGGTTATACTTTCCGTTGATCTAAAATCATAAATTTGCCACGGAACCCTCGATGTGCGTGTTCGATTCAAACTTGACCAGTGTTCAAGTGTTTTTATTAGGTTTATAACTTTTTAAAGGTATTTATCGTTTTAAATTTAATTACTTGTGATTATTAATAAATTTCAAACCAATATCATTGACTATTAAATAATAAATTATCTCAATTAGAAGTAATTCGAATTAATATTTTTTTGCTGTAAATAAAGCGCGGGATATAAGAAAGCTTTGATAGAATGTTCTATATTATAGAATTTTATAATTTCATTTATTTTATTAATATAATTGTGTTAATAATATATTTTTTTTCAATAAAACATGGTATTAATTAAAATTGAAGTACTTTATAGTATAGAATAGTAGTATCTTTTATTCCATGATATTACTATAATAGTGCTTATCACTTTTAAACTCATTCTATAGTCAATTATAAAGTTTAATGAGCTTGCTCTGCACCCTTTGTTCATTTAAGGTAGTAAAATATATATGGAAATAAATATAATATGCTTTGTGATCTAGTAAAGTATGAAATAATATATTTTTATATAATGTAAACTAGTTTTTTTTTCCATTTATTTGTATAAATTTAGTTTAGTTTAGTTGTTCATTTAAATGTATTATTTAGTAATGAAAAAAATATATATAAATATTAATATTTCCAAATTTTTTTGTCACAACATACATTTTCATTTTTAGCTTTCACGCTGTATTCCGCATATATCACTGTAGGCAGAAGGCACCTAGTGAAGACACTCCGTTCTCCATTTTCTACCGAATTTTCAAGGCACTGCGTGTGGAGTGGTGGAACTCAACACCACACTTTGCCTAGTGTTTTCCCCCAAATAGGAATCGAACCCACAACCGTCACCTTTACAGCCACACGCTTGTGCCACTGCGCCACAACATACATACTCGTACATAATATTTACATTAATTTCTAACAAAATAAACTCGCTAAGCGATTAAAGCGAGTCACTAAAATAAGTTTCGTAGGCACTGACCCGCCAGATCCAATTATAAAGTTTAATTACTCATCAGAGTAGATTGTAGGTGCCTGTCACGCTCGAATGGCGTTACTTCGGACACTCTGTTTTCTGTACTTACACTTATATCATACTGTTACTTAACGAATTTTGAATAAATTGTAGGTATATTAATATATAAAATAAAATAAAAATAAATAAATAAATCGGCTTCGCGCTGTATCCCGCACACAGCAGGGTAGGCAGAGGGAACCTAGTGTTAAGACACCCCATTCCCCACTTTCTGCCAATTCTGGAGGAATTGCGTGTTGAGTGGCAGAACTCAACGCCGCGCTTAACCTCGACACCAGAGCGAAGAAATTAAAATATAACCAGTCGGTTTTACAGTCACACCTCGTGCCGCTGCGCCACGACTGGCCTCAAATGTATTATTATTATTATTTTAGCTTCACGCAGTGTCCCGTACAGAGTAGGCAGAATGGGAATATGGGAACCTAATGTTAGAACACTCTGTTACCATTAAGATAATTTCTATACCCACTTTCCGTTTAATTCTGGAGGTATTCCGCGTAGAGTGGAGGAAGTCAACTCCGAAATATGCTGTTAATATTTTTAAACTATAATAATAGCCTTTATCTGCGGCTTCGCCCGCGTGGTTGATTGAAAATAACTTAGTGTTGTGCATGGTATACAACACATTCTAATAGTTCTAGGTAACTTTGACCTACCTACACCTTGAGTCTATGAAGTACAATCGGTTATTTCGAAACAATTACTCGGGACATGCGGCTATGCTACATTCATATGAAAGCTGTAAGCCTGCATCCCGCAGACACCAGGGTAGGCAGAAGGAACCTAATGTTAAGACACTCCATTTCTCATTTTCTGCCGAACTCTGGAGGCATTGCGTGTTGAGTGCCAGAACTCAACGCCGCGCTTTGCCCCGACACCAGAGTAAAAATATAAATTTAAGTAAATATTTCATCTCCTCGATGGTGAATCGAACCTACAACCAGTCAGTTTTACAGTCACACTTTGTGCCGCTGCGCCACGACTGGCTTCATACATTATGGCCAATATAATTGGATCATTTAAAGCAAAATTTCGAATCCAATTTTTCAATTCAAAGCAGTAAATATAAGAGCAAAGCAAAAAAGGATAAAGTCATTTATCTTAGAAATATGATTTTATTGGACAAGATCCGACTGTATACACTATAGTTGTGGGTTCGATTCCCACGAGGGAACGTATTATTATTTATCATTTGGCGTTATATTATCATATTGAGTTCCACTACACAACACACAGTGTTGGAGAAAGAAATGTATATGCTATAATGCAGGGAAAATCGTCAAGCCAATAAATATATTATTACTATCTCTAAGCGGGAATCGAACTTACATTCCTCGCTTATACAATCAAACAAAGCATGATACCGTTTGAATAGTAGAAATTTAAATTTTAAACCACAACAGTTACATATACAAATAGCACAAATCTCCGCGAGAGCGGTACGCGTCACAGGAGGAGAGTTTATTGACGTTGACAAATTACTTACCGCAAAAAGTAATATAGAAGCAAAATATCGTATTTTACCTGTTTCTTTAACTTTTTTTTTCGCAAATCATCTGTTTTTATTATCTAAATTTTTTTGATGTATGAGTGTGTAATAATACAATGATTAGATTCAATGGAAGCAAATATAAGAAAATAATGCATTTTTTACTCTGTATTTCATACATGGCTAGGTAGGCAGAAGGAACCTGGGAACATAGTTACTTATTAAGACACTCAATTCGTCACTTTCTACTGAATTCTGGAGGCATTGCGTGTTGAGTGGCTGAACATAACGCCGCGCTTAGCCTCGACACCAGAGCGAAGAAATGAAAACATAAATGTAAATAAATATTTCACTCCCCCTAGTGGGTATCGAACCTGCAACCAGTTTTATACAGTCACATAGATTAAACATTTTACAATCACACTTTGTGCCCCTGCGCCACGACTGCCTCCAATAATATTAAACTTTTCTTGTTATGTTTCATGTAATTTTCAGGTAATATTTTAACTTTTCATTATGCCATAATCAGTTCTTGTCGTTGTATCTTCTTTTATGCATATGACTTGTACAAAATAAAGACGATGTTTCAACATGACATGACATCTGCCAGGCGTCTTGTGACGGCCTACATTTTTTTAGCCTGTCTGCTACTGTTTCTCGCGAATGAGTCCCTACTTTCCCCCAAATTCTCAATGCACTGCGTGTTGAGTGGTGGAACTCAACAATTGATACTAGAGCGAGCGAATCGATTACCCCGATTGGAAATCGAACCCACAACCGTTGAGTTTACTTCCACCTTTTTCTAAATATGGATTCTCTTATTGTATAAAGTTACCTCTTTTTTACCTTCTTCGTGTGTACTTTATACAAGCACTTTCGAGAATTCATAATAGATAGACTAAACATAACAAAACAATATAATTTTCTTAGGCATTAATTACAATATAATGTATCATATCATCATAAAAAGTCTCAAGGAAAAATTTGTATCAAAATTTTCTTTGTATTAATTAATTCGTAATTAGCTTTCAACGTTATAAATAAGCTTTTTGTGTTGTAACGTTATTTTAGATATTTCCTTGTTTTAAACGTAAACGTGTAAAATTTATATTAAATATGTTTGCAGTAATATTTTTAATTGATAAATACAGTTTTGGGTTTGATTCTCGATCGTAGGTGTGAATTATTTTCGATTCCCGTACCTAGGATTAAAAATAAAGAGAAACGTTGAGTTTGGCCACTCAACTCTCCAAGTCTCGAAAATGGGCGGAAAATAAGAGAACGGAGAGACTTCACACTAGGTTCACTCTGCCAAATTTGCTTTGGATGTTATGTAAAACTAAAAAAACACAATTTTATTTACTCAGGCATATCTTCATAGAAGCCAACAGATATTTTTGGAGTTTTACCGAGAAACGAGAGAGATACTGAGCAATAAATCATTTCGGTTCCCTTTCGTTTATATTATAAGCACTGTTTGTGGCTGAACACGACTCCACAACCGATATCAGACAGGACAAGATGAATGAGGAACTTCCGTATATAAAAGAATTTTTAAACTTACTAAAATATTATTTCTAAATCAAATCAAATCAGCTTCGCGCTGTATTCAGCCATACAACAGGGAAGGCAGAGGTAACCCAGGGTTAAGAGACTTTACGCGGAATTATGGAGTTATTGCATGTTAAGTAGCAGAACTCAACGCCGCGCTTTGCCTCGACACCAGAGTGAAGAAAAATATTAAATATTTCATTTCGTATAAATAATCGAAATGTTTGTTATGATAACATAAATAATGTTTTAGAGACCGTTTAAAATATTATAATCTCTGCATAACTCGATAAAACGTTTCTTATCTTATACAGCATATACCGAAACTAAATTAAAAAAGCATATATATACATAAAAAAAAGTAAAATCTTGAAAGAATCTTAATTACTTATTCTATGTTCCCTTTTATAATTTCTCTTCAAAAGCCTACGCTTGGGAAGTATGCAGGTACGTATAATATAGTATAGAGTGAAACAAGTGACATAAGCTTTGCTGGGGGAAAGTTGAATATGAGTATATACCGCGTTCATTATTAGTGACCTCATAATTAGATCCTCGTTGGCGTGATTTATAAGAGATGGCGGGAAAAAGGTTGTTTTTTTTTATTTCAAACTTTGATATTTTTTTGTATACATATATGGTGTACAGTTTCATTTAAATTATATATCTAATTGTAATATTGAGTGTTAAATATTCTACTAAAAAAATGCAAAGAATTTAAATTATTAGTCAATAGGTTTCATTTTATTTTTTCAAAAAACCTTATTAAAAAGATAGAAAAGAAAATATTACTTTAAATTTAATTTTACATCACAATTGAATCGATTCTATTTCATTTTCAGTTCTATTTTTTTTAGTAATATAATGATCAGCTTACGCCAAAGCCAATTTTAATTAACCGCGTTCAAACGTTGCATCCAAAAAGCCTTTTTAAAAAACACGCATTACTATTTCAGCTTTAAATCTTTTTGGACACCACTCTTTCATTTTCTCACAACCATCAACCGTATGCATCAGTGTCTTCTAGTCTGATTTATCACAGATCAGACAAATATTTTCTTTATTTTTCTTACCACATACCACTTAGTATAGAGTATATTTAAAATATATTTTTATCCATACTATTTAAGACATTAAACCACAGATTATGGAAAAAGTGTCACAGAATAGCGATCATTAGCTAATCTCGAGTAAACCCGCTCCCTCTTGCCAAATGAGCCGCCACTCTAATGAGGTCTTACGCAGCATTACGTAACAGAATTCCATTATCCTGCCACAAAGCAGCCATAAATCAAAGGGGGGGGGGGGAGGTAGGAGGGGAGGGCACTAAAGTTGACGTCTTTTTTAATAACAATGCCTGCCATGTCATCTTTTGTCCTGTTATCGCAAACAAGCGGAAATAAAAAACTCGGAACGATCTTTTTGGTAATGTTTTTGTGTTTTCGGTTTCGTTATTCGTTACGTGATTCCGATATGTCGGATTTGGGAGTTTATTATTTTTTGCATAAGTCGCTTAGGGCTAAGACACTCCGTTCTTACATTTTCCGCCCAATTTTCGAACCACTACAAATAGTGCTTAGTCAATTCAGCACTGCACCTCGTCTTGTTATCAGATCGAAGAAATAAATTTTATTATATTACTCCGAGTGGGAATGGAACTCAACAACCGTAGCGCTTACAATCAAGCGCTGTGGTGGTGCGACGGCTTTACTTTAAAATATTTTAAATTTATACTCAAATCTGGATTTTTTATTAGATTTATCCTTTTTGTATGTAGATCATATAAAAATTACGACAATTAATTCAGAGCGCCTACGAACAGCAAAAAAAACCAAGAAAAAGAACAAATTATTTATATTTTCGCAGGTAAAATCACGATTCTATTCAAATCAAAATAATATCCCAAAAGATAAGATAATAGTTTGCTTATTAATTTGAACAGAATAAAAGCACAAAAACATATCGTTCAATAAAATCGTTATCAGCTTCACGCTGTTCCCCGCACACAGCGGGATAGGCAGAGGGAACTTGGTGTTAAAGCACTCCGTTCCCCACTTTCTGCTGAATTCTAGAGGCATTGCGTGTTGAGTGGCAGAACTCAACGCCGCGCTTAGCCTCGACACCAGAGCGAAGAAATGGAAATATAAATTTAAGTAAATATTTCATCTCCTCGAGTGGGGATCGAACCCACAACCAGTCGGTTTTACAGTCACACATCGTGCCGCTGCGCCACGACTGGCCTCATATAATCGAAGACAATTATAACTGGCTCAGGTCCATCAACTTTATTGTAGTCCACATAATACGAAGATTATATTATTAGCCCTTGATTGAGTGGTGTTCGACCAATAATAACCACTCGGTGAGCTTGAGACTGTTGTTGTGATATACATATCCATGTATTTTCATATATATCGTGTAATATTGTTGTATTATGTCGGGATTTAGCTTAGAATCGTTTGAGTGTTTGTGATGGTTGTAAGTTGGATGGATTTTCAGCCTGAAAAATGTGTATTTCTTGGTTTTATGCATTCATGTATCCTTCTCATAGCAGGCAGCATTTACCTAATAAAGCGGAAAATGTATCCGGAATCGGGCGAAAAGTGGAGAACGAAAGTGTCTTAATGGGAACAGAGTGTGTCACTAAGTTTGATAGAATGAAACTCTGCTGTGTGGCACACAGCAGGGTAGGCAGAGGGAACTTAGTGACTTAGTGACTAAGATACTCCGTTGCCCACTTTCCGCCGATACCAGAGCGAAAAAGTAAAAATATAAATGTAAATAAATATTTCACTTCCTCGAGTGAGGATCGAACCCACAACCAATTGATTTTACAGTCACACTTTGTGCCCCTGCGCCAAAATTAGCCTCATAGTCCACATAGGATATAGAATAGATGTAATAATATATTTAATTTAATAATGAAGAAAAAATTCTAAAATTATTTATAAATTACAACGTTCTTTAATGATTTAGCAAATATCTTTCATTATCATATTTTGATGAAACTGTAAAGTTGTTGTCTGTAAAATCTCTTTACATTATCCAAATCATAAATCACTCGTGATGAATCACATTAACGAACAATTACTAAGAAAATTTATATTTGCGTTTGAAATTAATTAGGTATATATTATAAGTTTTTTTTTTAATTATTACACAGATTCTTACTATAGATTTTTGGTGATAAAGTAAATGTTTTATAATTACGAAATATAAAACAAATTATTAAAATGCGTTAAAATATTAAATGACGGCAAAAAAAAAAAATTTAGATCTTTACACGCCATTGTTGCCCATATGTCCCTCGAATATGTATGTGTCGAAATAAGTTTTATTTTTATAGATAATCCCTAAAACGTATAGTGGAGACTGGACTGTCTCAGCTTCCGCTATTATCGAGTGAATGATTATTTACTAAAATGATTTTCATTTCCGCTTTCCGGTAAAGAAACTCAACGCGGCGTTGAGTTCCGCCATTCAACTTTGTAAAATTCTGTAGAAAATATTGAGGAACCTTCTTTCTATTCTAATATACGGAAAACAAACCAAATCAACACTCAAACTAAATTTAGTAAAAAAAAATCATCTACCCTCCAAGGTCAGAACAAAAAGATATTCCCAGCCTAAAAGGCTATAAGCGTTTAGATTGTAACAATTTTTTTCTTTTGCGTAAGACATGTAAATGTGAGTGACGCGAGGACGTCGCGCTTCGACGATCAATAAAGTATGTTTGCCAGCGTTCTTGTGGAATTTTGAAATTGTATTAAATATATCGACGCTTCTCATACGTTAGGGGTGGATTCGGTAATTTTATTTGGTTTAGTTTTGTATATTTATTGTTCTATTCTTAGTATTGTTTAGGCACATGTAGTGGGTAGAGGAAACTTGGGAACCTAGTGTTAAGACACTTCGCTAGCATTAAGTCACTTCCGTTCCCCACTTTACACCGAATTCTCGAGGCATTTAATGTTTGGTGGCGTAACTCAACGCCACCATTTGCTTCGTTACCAGAGCAGAAAATAAAAGTAATAAAAATTTCATTCCACCGAGTGGAAATGGAACCTACACACTGTAGTACTTGCAGAAGCACGCTTGTGCCGCATATATTTATTTTTATACATTATACATATATTCCTCCCTACAAATATGTTGATTAAAGCAAATCAAGTAACTCATAACTTGCAATACTCTTCATATATTTAACTTAACATTAAATATCTACAAATTAAAGACATATTTATAATTCATATAAAAAAAACTCAACATTTAAAATATATTTCCTTACGATTCGAAAAGTGAGTTGCGGAGGGAGGAGAGGACGCGAGATTGGAGAAGGGAGAGCGGTAGGATAATATAATTTACATCCGTCCATTTAAACCAATGCATTCACAGTCAGCCGTTTTCACTGGGAACCTAATGCTAAGACACTACGCTAACATTCAGACCCTTCCGTTCCCCACATTCCCCCGAGGAATCGATCCCACAACCCTTGCGGCAAGCTTTTGCTTTTACCACGACGTCGATGACCTCTATCTTATTTATGTACTTACATCTAAGCATTTCTTAAGTTACACTACGTCTTAATTTGAATCTCAAAGGCTGGAATAATATAAATATACTGGCAACACTACTCACGAGTACCCTCGGGTCACCGACTTCATATAGAAAGGACAACAAAAGATCTTTTTTACTTTAGTTCCTTCGTATATGTTTATTTCTTTTACGAACAAGTTGATGTATTGTTGTGTAAGGGATGAAACCTCTTATAATAATGCGATAGTGAAGACACAGTCATCTTTTAACTGGGTATAAGTAAGTAAAATGGCGTTTTATTTTATTTTTAAATTTATAATATTGGAATTTGACATTTGTATTAGAATATTTATAAAAAAATATATAATAAATGAATCACAATATTTATAATCTATTTATTATAAGTACAGAAAAAAAATCTAACTTTTCAGTCAATGCAATAAAAAGATACAAGAATTCAGCAACACTCAACGCGCAATGGTCTGAGAGCTTAACGGAAAGTGGGGGACGGTAGTGTTTTAATAGGAAAGGAGTGTCTTAACACTAGGTTCCCATGTTCCCTCTGCCTACCCTGCTATGTGCGGAATACTGTGTGAGGCTAAAAAACAATAATAATAACATATACATAAATGTAACCATTAAAAAGTAACGGTTGCCAAATTTTCATGCATCATCGATACATCTGGAATACAGCCAGCGCAATTTTGCGGCGTTATTTATGTACCTTTGTCAGTCAATGAAGTTACGTTTTGACAATATTATATTGTTTTTTTTTAATTTATTCAAAATATATTGAGGCTAGTCGTGGCGCAGGGGCACAAGTAAAAGGTTGTTAGTTTCCCAGTCGGGGGAATGAAGTATTTGAAATTTTCATTTCTTCGTTGAGTTCTGCCACTCAAGACGTAATCTCTCAAGAATTTGGCGAAAAAATGATGAACACAAGTGTCTTAATAGGAACAGAATTTCTTAACACTAAGTTCCTAAATTCTCTTTCCCTACCCCGGGGATGTGCGGTATGCAGCGTGAACCAATATTTTTTTGTTCAGTCTGTTTTCTATTGAAGGTAGACAATACGATGGAACAGAGCTAATAACGGAATAAATAAAAAAAATATTAAATATATATATATAAAAAAATATAAAATAATAATAAAAAATATAAAAATATAAAATATACATTTTTCATACTTAACAAACGATGTTTAAATAATTTTCATATATATAAATGTTTATTTCTAAGAAGAAACATATTATTTTTTCTAAATAACAATATAAATAGTAAGAATATCTCCAGAGATATAACTTAATCTTAACGTTTTATGCGCTTGGGGCATCATGATAAATTGTTGCATAGAAAGCTGTATAGAAATTCAATTCTTTCGATATCAGTTGTAGCTTGTTAGAAAGTTAGCTGTTATAAACTATTCCAATAATATAATGTACAATACGTTATTTTGTTTTATATTTTTATAAGATTTATAGGATATTCTTATGAAAATTGACCATTTAATCATTTTATTGAACACTTTTCTTTGGTAAGAGAAATACTTATTTAGAAAACGTATAAAAATTTGAACGCAGCGGGACTCGACCCGCGCCTCCTAGAAACCGACCAGGCGCTCTGACCACTAAGCCATGCGTTGAACGCAGGGTTCGACAAAACACTTTAAAAATGTTTAAAAATATTTAAAAAAAACACTTTTCTTCGATTTTGGAAAAGATAAATGCTGTAATTGTTAATTTATATCTTCTTATGTTGTTTGTTAGTTCAAATTAGCCTCAAAATATATTAATATTCGAATGTCATAAGTCTATTCACATTTATCATGCAGAATTGATTTGACAAAATATGATATCGTGCTTAGAACATTTGTTTCAAAATAGGTATAAAATGTATAAACCTTACTTTACTTTTTTTACTATTATAAAAGTTATTTTCATTTTCAACCGACTTCAAAAAAGAAAATGTTTTTAGATTTATGTTTTTTACATATATGTATATGCATTGTTTGCTAAGTCAATTATAAATGGATTTTGTTGATTATTTTTTTCATCAGAAACGGTCTCATATAAAAAATATGTGTTGTGCAATTTATTCTTTTGTTTAGAATTTTTCTCTTCTCTATTTAATATTGAACCCTTTTTGTAGTTTAGAAGAAGTTAAGAATGCATAAAGAACTTGCCCATACCATAAATAATTCTGTACCCATACGTCGAATATACTCGTATGTTTATTTGAAACACTGCACTGGCGGCAATCCAGGTTCATGCGTCAGAAGAGAATTGGCACCAGTCAATGTCTGGACGACCAGATCAATAGTTGGAGGGTATTTTTATTTATTTGATTCCCTTATTGCGCATTTGTGGAGTGTTTGGTTTTAAGTGATGGCTGTAGGTTCGAATCTCAATCGTCGAAATTAATTTTAAACAGTTTTTATAAAAATGAACGTCTTTTCAATAATATTTATCCTATGTTTACATTCCAAGACCTTTTTCTTGATTTTTAAAGGCATTGATATGGTAAACGTAACAATAACTAAATAGTAATATAAATGAAAATGTATAAACGTGGTGTTAAGTGAAATTTATATACAGTTTATGCATAGCAGAGTAGGCAGAGGTTATCTAGTGTTTTTAATTTATTTAAAAACTGATAACTACAGAAATTTAGTCTGTATTCTTTTTCTCCATTTCATCATTACTATTGTTTTATTTTCTAACATTTAAATTTTTTAAGTACTTAGTATAATCGTTTAGTTATACATTTGCATACACCCTCGCTGCAATAAGTGCAGTTGCGAAATTGCTACAACCTCTTGAGAGGCGCTATTCTGCTATATCTTATTTAAGTTGTTTTTTACCAATACGGCGGACGCGATTGTCAGATTCGGATCTGTCGGTTTTGATAATAATAAAAAAGATATGTACTGCCATTTCAAAAGAGTATTCTACTAGTTGAGGCCAGTCGTGGCGCAGTGGCACGAGGTGTGACTGTAAAACCGACTGGTGTGGATTCGATCCCCACTCGAGGAGATAAAATATTTACTTAAATTTATATTTCCATTTCTTCGCCCTGGTGTCGAGGTTAAGCGCGGCGTTGAGTTCTGCCACTCAACACGCATTGCCTCCAGAATTTGGCAGAAAGTGGGGAACGGAGTGTCTTAACACTAGGTTCCCTTTGCCTACCCTGCTGTGTGCGGGATACAGCGTGAAGCAGATTTTTTTTTATACTACTATACTCCGGAATGTATCACTCGTAGGGTATAGGCGACGTTCAAAGGACTCCTTTGAGTATACATTAGGTTTTGGCTGTTGCTGAAAATTCGTGACGGTTTACGGTAGAACACTTTGAAGAGGCTATCTCGGTTCTATAGGGTAGCTGGTTCATGTCTTGTTCTTTAATAGGATTAAAAAAAAATCTTTGAATTTCCATCACTCCAAGTGATTCATTGAGGCATCGTCAAGCATGCACCTATCTAATTTCTCTCTCGCCCCGTCCACCAGGATCAACATATACTGCAGATTTTGCTATTTACAAGACCTATACGTATTGAAGTTCATTAGTTATGAGGGAACTCATTCTTGTGACAATCTTGTCTACTATCCATGTAAATTTACCACATCCGGGAACACCGTTGAACCACTTCATCTTACGCACCTTCCACGCACTTAACTATGTGGGTCTATGCTCCAGGTATATTACCCCTTCTAGCATTCTATTTTCCAGCATTACATGAGTGTATTTTGCGGTGACTAATATGGAGTCATTGGCAGGCGTGTGGAATTTGAGGTCCAGTTCCGGTTTCCTGTTCTTCTTTGTGCCTCCTCATTTAATTCCACAAATTCCAAGGTTGCGCTGTGAAATGCCATATAAATGCTATTTATTTTTCTAAATTTTCGAAACATTGTGTTCCGAGTAGCGGAACTCAACGCTACAATTCCAATACCAGAACAGGAAAATAAAATTAAACTGATTATAATCCTGAAAGGAACATGTTTAAACACATCTCAAGTCTTAACCAAGAATCAAATCTCATATAAAATTGGATAAAATATATTTAATGTTAGAGAACATTGAACAGTCAGTGTAGGCGAAGGAAATTGACTGTTATTTTTGATAATAGTACCGTATGGCTTTAGGCGGTTCTTTTTTCATCATTACATGCTCTTCTATAATGGGCTATTAAAATTAATGTACGTATTAGAAACCTTTATTTGTTTGTATTATGTATCTTATTGAAATGAGGCCATGAGGTCGTGGCGCAGCGGCACGAAGTGTGACTGTAAAACCGTCTGGTTGTGGGTTCGATTCCCACCCGAGGAAATGAAATATCTACTTAAATTTATATTTCCATTTCTTCGTTCTGGTGTCGAGGCTAAGCGCGGCGTTGAGTTCTGCCACTCAACACGCAATGCCTCCGAAATTCTTCAGAAAGTGGGCAACGGAGTGTCTTAACACTAGGTTCCCTCTGCCTACCCCGCTGTGTGCGGGATACAGCGTGAAGCTGATTTTTAATTTTGAATATAGTATAGATATTTGTTTGAAAAATATAACAATTCAGCAAAAAAATAAATCGAGCTTAGCGCCATTCAAAGCTCGCGAGTATAAAACTGGAAGCTTTGTCGTAAAACTGCCTCCGTTTCAATTATTTATAATATTACCCCTTTATGTACACCGTGGCCATATATGAATATGTAAATGTGTGATTTTATATAGTAAAACTTGTTATTTGTCTATTTTGCTTAGTTTCACGTTGTATCCCGCATTTAGCGGGGTACGAAGAGGGAACCTATTGTTGGAGCACTCCGTTTCATTTTCGCCCAATTTTATAAGATATTGTGTTTTTAGTGGCAAAACTGAACCTCATGTTTTGTCTTGTAATAAATACCAAAGATCAAAACCATTTTTTATTAGGTACTTTTATAATTGTTTATTGAAGGATGGAGAAATTCGAATTAATACACATCGTACACTTGCTGCCTCTATTCGAAACATTATGTGATAAGACAACTTGCGAAATTGGCGAAATTCAACGCAGCGTTTAGCCTTGTTGCGAGAGCGATTACGTCGTTATGTTACAGATGCACGATTGCGACCCTGCGCCACGACTGATCTTTAACACCGAATATTTAATTACCTACGTATCTCAGATTTAATATACACCATCATGTTGTATTTACCATACTTAAATCAACTTCACGCTGTATCCCACAGCAGCAGAGTAGGCAGAGGAAACCTAGTGTTAAGACACTCCGCTACTTAATTTCCGCCGAATACCGGAGGCACGTGTTGAGTACACGGAACTCACTGCCGCCCTTTGCTCCGACATCAGAGCGGAAAAATGGAAATCGAAAAAAAATATATATATTTAATTTTCTCGCGTGGGGATCGAACCCACAACCAGTCGGCTTACCGTCACACTTTTTGCCCATGCGTCACGACTAGCGTATATTTACCATACTTCTCTAATACTAATGTCACACAAGCCCACAGTTCCGTAGTACAGCCCCTTCCTTATTCTAGGCAGTTTCCGCCCCAATATTTACCTCCCCCATGTAATATACTATGTCGTAAACATCTTGTAAAGCATAACGTAAAACATTCGTTTTTATTTTCTGAGATAAAAGTGGTCATGCATACGTTAGCCTTTACTGAGTTATTTCGGAATGTGTGTATATTTTTGTATATATTTATAGTATACGAGGCCAGTCGTGGCTCAGGGGTATGAGCGAGTCACTGTAAAAGGGGCTGGTTGTGGGTTCGAATTCCACTAGGAAAAATGAAATGTTTAATATTTTATATATTATGGCTTTGGTAAAGAAGCAAATCCCGGCGTTGAAATTCAAAACAGAACACGTAATGCCTGTAGAATTCGGCAAATAAGGGAATGAAAATGTGTTAATGGGAACGGAGTTTAAGCTTCGCTTCCAGGTTTCCTCTGCCTACTTTGCTATGAGCAGGATGCAACGTGTATCTGTGATGACGTAGTCTAAAAATTCTAGGACAACATCGAACTGTAAACGCGATGGTTGTAGGTTCGTTTCCCACTTGGAAGAAAGTAATATTGAAATTTTTAAACGTTGAAATGATTTAAAACTAGATTCAATATAATTTAGTAGACAAATATGTCTATAAGACCATAAGGTTCCAACGATAACGCTATATACGTAATACAGCATGATATAAAAGTCAGTGATGTGTGATTAAATAAAATAGTTATTATTTCAAAGCCAACTTTGACTTTTCATCAATCAAACGCAATTCTCAACTACTTATCATATTTTTGTATGTTTGTTTTACATAAAATTATAAATCTTAAAACGCACAGAAAATCAAAGGACTTTTTTTTCTCTATTTTTTCATAGATTTTTCAGTTTGTGTCTGTAAAGACTTAGTCTTTGTTTCAGTTAAAACTTGAGAACGCTAGAACATACTAAATATTTGTGGCCGTTTACGCCCCAACGAAATCTATATAAAAAGAGAAGAAATCATCCCCAAACGTACAGCCCTTTATAGATCCATACATTCTGAATACAGTAAAAATATATAATATTTTTATTCCGATACAAATTTACCCATATTTTCATATATAACATCGGACCCAAAGTAAAAGCACTTATAAATTATACGATAAGAGGGCAAAATAAAAATTATCTACGGCATTGCCTCGAGCGATTGCCTTTATATTATCCTTTAGGCTGTACCATTCTATTATGAATTGTGAAACTTTTATTATAATCACATCAAACGTTAGAAAATGACTTCTTTTGAGTTAAATATTTTTAGAAAACATATGAGAATTTAAACTTGTGTCCCTTTTAGTTATTTTTTCTAAATCTTATGGTTCTTTTGAATTGCTATAAATTTTATTTTTTGAATATTATGAAATGTGTTTTTATGAATGCTACAGAGAATCATATAACGTTATTGTGTAGAGTAGATAACATATAGTGTTGTCAACACTATAAAATCAATAAATCAAATCAGCTTCACGCTGTATTCCGCACACAGCAGGTTAGGCAGAGGGAACCTAGTGTTAAGACACTCCGTTCACCACTTACCGCCAAGTTCTGGAGGAATTGCGTGTTGAGTGGCGGAACTCAACGCCGCGCTTTGCCTCGACACCAGAGCGAAGAAATCAAAATATAAATGTAAATAATTATTTCTTTTCCTCGAGTGAGGATCGAACCCGCAACCAGTCGATTTTACAGTCACACTTTGTGCCCCTGCGCCACGACTGGCCTCAACACTAACACTATAAAAGTGGGTTGGTGGTGGGTATCCCACTCGGAGGAAATTTCACATTTTCTCATGAGATTCAAGCAGCGAGATAGACGCAATGTGCGCTTCTGTGGTGCCGACGACAAAGTGTTTTATACTTATAAATAATCATGGCCCCCATCGTGGCGCAACGGGAAAGCACCCTTAGTGAAAATTCGTTGGTTGTGGATTCGATTTCCACTCCGATCAATAATCATATTTAAATTATTCATATTTCCTCGCTGTGACTCAGAAAATTCTTTGAAAATTTCGATTCTGTGAAAAAAATCTTTTATGTTTCGCAATTTTTCTACTTTATAAAACATGACTTTAAACATTAAACACACATATAAAGGCTTTGATATAAAATTAGGTGAACTAAATGGAAACACAATAATAAATAATTAACAGCCACTACTTGCTGTTGTCAGTGATATAACGTTATAATAAATTATAATACTGAATTTCAGCAAAATACACCTAATGACGGTCCTAGATACGATATGATTTGTTAATGTTAGTGGAAATTATAAGCTTTTGTTAGTACTTTGATATATTATTTAATGTTCTATAGATATATGTAATTATTCACGTGTGAATTTTGGTGAATAGTTTAATTATTTGTCATAGCTGGAGCGTATAATATTTTCGCTTCGCTTTCTAACCTCAGTTCGCTTTGCTTGTTGTAATGATAAAAAAAAAAATAGAAACTTATTTGACTTTGACTTTGACTTTGACTTTGACTTTGACTCTAATATTCTCGTAGTGTATAGATTGATAGTTTTAGTGATAAGAAACTGTTCTTAATTTTCAATAATTTTATAATTATGAAAATATCTAAAATTGCACAAAAAAAAATTATAATACTCAATAAAATAATATGATTTAAGAATTATATTAAACAAACATTTAATACACACATAAAAAAAATTAAATCAGACTTATTCTCTAAGGAAAATTATAATACAATGTACTTTGGACTGTATCAAATAAAATATCCATAGTAAATTATATAAATATATCAAATGACAATTAAACTAAATCGAGGCTAACATTTGCAACGTATCAAGCATTTAGTTCATTTATATAGAATGTACAAATATAAACAAATTAGGCTTCACCAAACAGCTTTCCGACCAATTGAATTAGGGTCGTACTCAGAATCTAGAGCACTTTAGAAGTAACATATAAATATACGTATCTATTTATCTTTATAAGTTTGTAAAAGCTTGTAAATACATAGATTAGAAATTTGAATTGCGCCAGGTTTTTGTCCAACAAAAAACCAATGCCAACAAATAAAGCTTAATATAAAAAAATAATTAAATTAAAATATAACTGATCGAAAAATTTACTTAGGGTCCCACTCAGAATCTGGAGCACTTTAGTGTTTGTATCACTAATGTGTATTCACACACTTTAGGCACTGAAGTTTCGTAGCTGTTGTCACTCAATGTAAGTAGAAAAAAAAAAGATTAATATATATATATATATATATATATATATATATATATATATATATATATATATATATATATATATATATATATATATATATATATATATATATATATATATATACTAGCGACCCGCTCGCGGCTTCGCCCGCTTATACCACAGAATTATTTACTTAACACACTGAAATATGTTCGTGTTTTGATATACCTATTATGTATGTTTGCAGCGCAATGAAGATTTTTTATGAGAAAGTTATTAAAACTTTAGGTCGCATTTCTGTATCTCCTATAAGAATCTTCAATTGAATGTTTGAAATAAAAATATAACTTATCGATACTTAGGTACAATAAAATCCTAACTCATCAGTGTCTGTACATAGAAGATATTACAATTAATAATGTAATAAGACTTGGTCAGTTGGTTTGCTTGTCTGTGCGTTTCTTCACGATAATCTCAGAAACTGCTTAACCGATTTAAATACTTTTTTTGTTTGTATTTTGGCAAACTGCCCTTAAATATTGAGTATTAGTTTTATTTTAATCAGCTTCACGCTGTATCCCGCACACAGCAGGTTAGGCAAAGGGAACCTAGTGTTAAGACACTCCATTCCCCACTTTCTGCCGAATTCTGGAGGCATTGCGTGTTGAGTGGCAGAACTCAACGCCATGCTTAACCTCGACACCAGTGCGACGAAATGGAAATATAAATTTAAGTAAATATTTCACCTCCTCGAGTAGGGATCGAACCCACAAACAGTCAGTTTCACAGTCACACTTCGTGCCGCTGCGCCACGACTGGCCTCAACTGGACTGGACTTTATTTTAATCGGTTCACTCAAAGTTAAAACCAGATACACGCTTTATCCCGCCTTTAGCAGGGCAACTTAGTGTTAAGATATTGCGTGTAATGTGTGACTGATGTGTGAACTGAAAATATTATTAAACGAAATGTAAATATTATTAAATTATAATTCAATCCTCCAAGTGGGGATCGGACCCACACCAGTCGCGTTACACCCCCAACTTTGTGCCCCTGTGCCGCGACGGCCTTTAACAAAGAAGAGATGAGAAGCGTCAGCGCTCCTTTTACGGAAACAGCATATAGGGTAAAATATTTTAAAGAAATTAAGCAATATACATCAACAGTGAAGACGTAGGTTTTTTATTCATTTCACGATGTTTATTCATATCTATATTTCGTGTTAGTGTCGCGTCAGTTACGCATAGATACCAATAACGTAAACACATGCTACTACAATAATACTACTAAAATCTTTAGAACTTTGAACTTTGCCGCCAATACCTATGACTCGATTTAGGAATGAGGCGTATGCGGCGGTTTCCCTTTGATAGGTTTATGTGTGCGTGCGTCGTTCTCGACATATTATATTTTATTTTACAACGATAATTTTATTATTTATTTTGTTTGAAAACATAACTCTTTTATTATTATTGGGTTTTTTATAGAGTAGTTAAAACTGTGGTTTTATTTAAAGTGGTGCTGACAAAAAAACTTTGTATAATTGAGCATATTTAATATTTATAGTATTTTTTTGGTTAATTAATACCAGTAGTTATTACAACATTTGCGAAGGAAGCATATTTTAAGCAATTTTTAATTCTTATACCTTTTGAAAAAGTACCAATATTTTTATAGTTAATAAATTATTCTTTCAAATTAAAAATAGTCTATGTTTTTCATCATAATGACGGGAAAATATTCAAAATGTTCAAAATTACACTATAATACCAAATAGTATTGACATTGTAGTGTTGATAGTAATTGAAAATAGTTATACTACAGGAGGATACCTTCATATGCACTGTTTAAACCTGTTTTTATGATGTAATGTAGAATAATATATTCTATAGAGGAATCACACATTCTTTTTATTCTTTAACTATAACACGTAAATACATTTTTTAGAGGTTACTTTGTACTAAGATGGCATGGCTCCGTTCCCGCATTTACGTCCCTGATATATCGATATAAATAATAGAAATATAAAATATTGGAAAAAAAAGGAGAAGAAACGCAATTATATTGCATTTTTTTTCATACTTGAAACGTATTAATAAATTTACATACAATTCATTTGTTTTGAATATAGCATTAAGTTTAGTCAGCTTCACGTTATTTTAACTGATGACATTAATATATTTGATACTTCCTTAACATGATTATTTAATGTATTTTTTATATATAAAGTCTTGAGAAATATATCTACTGTGAATGATTGCAACTTTTTATATATATATATATATATATATATATATATATATATATATATATATATATATATATAACAGTAATACCCCGGACTTACGCGGTAGGTGGGACCGAGCGATTGCCGTGTAAGTCGAATTCGCGTAAGTCGGTGTTCAACTTTGCATATAGTTTCTTTAATCAGGACCAGAGTTTAAAAAAAACATAATTTAGAAGAAAAATGTTTAATAAAGTGTAGGATAATAAAAAAAATTACATTGTTATGAATAAAGTAACCTAAACCGGAATTATTTTGAGCTGGAAGGCTTCATATATTCTAACAAAGTTGCCTGCCGAGTTAAATTTTTTCTTCTTTTCCAATTCACAAATTTTCTTTTCTTTTTAATTATATTTAGTCTTCACTCCAAACACAGTGTTTTCTTTTCTTGTTATGCTCAAATGACTCATTTTTCGTTCTTTTAGACGTTATAATTAGAGATTATAAAGTAAAACGCACTGCGCACGTAAAACAATTTCACGCGGAACATGTTTAAACCTGTCGCAAACTGAAAACTGAGTGGGCAGAGCGAGAGAGCCGATGCGCGGCAATCAAAATGAAAAACCGTGTATCTCCGAATTCGCGTAAAACG
>JAATLQ010007059.1:17717-38316 GCA_013421005.1 Heliconius erato x Heliconius himera | reverse complement strand
TTTTGTTAATGTCACCAACGTTGACGTTTAAAATAATAATTATGGTAGACTAAACAACTATTAATTCTACTTCTTTTTTCATCTTCACGCTGTATCCAACACGCAGCAGGGTAGGCAGAGGGAACCTAGTGTTAAGACACTACTTCCTGTTTCCTACATTCCGCGGAATTCTGTAGGCATTGCGTGCTGAGTAGTGAAATTCAACGCCGCACTTTGACTCGACACCAGAGCGATGAAATGGAAATATAAATTTAAATAAATATTTAATTTCCTCAAGTGAGAATAGAACCCACAACCAGTTTATGCTTTGTACCCCTGTGCCACGAACGGCCTCAATTTACTTTCTTCTTTTAAATTGTGGTTAAATACAATAATCGTAATTTAATTATGCCAAATTTCTATTAACCGACTTCTTAAAAGCGGAGCTCATAAATTCGACTGTATTTTTTATCCTTGTTACCTCAGAACTTTTGACTGTGTGAACCGATTTTGATGATTCTTTTTTTATTTGGAAGCTAGTGCGTCCCGTGTAGTCTTATTTTAATTTAGTTCATTTCCGACAATGGTATCTATGAAAAAATCATATAAATCTCAAATTTACATTTTGTATGTGTGCGACAAATGGACTAATATCTCAATATCAACTCAACCGATTTTAATGATTCTTTTTTTATTAGAAAGGGTACACATAAAGGGTAGTTTGGTGAAAGTTTGGTTAAGTTCAGAGTATGAAATCCGATTGAAATTGAAGAAGTCGATTTTTCTTATAAAAAAATATAATTATGTTATTTTTTCTGGTAAAATTTCTTTGTACTCTATAATATAAACTATTCTATAAGATGCATTAGGTTTTGAACTATTACCATGCTAAAAATAAATTAATTTCATACAGTAGTTATCGGTATTTTAAGTAATTTACATTTTTCAGTTTTTTTTTTTTTTAAATAAAACTATAATGAAATTCGGAATGAAACCCAAAAAAAATGTACCTTGAGACCCTAGGCTAATACCATGCAAAAATTCATCATTTTCTGTCCAGTAGTTTTTGCGTGATTGACGAACAAACAAACAGACAGACAGACAGACAGACAGACAGACAGACGGACAGACAGACAGACAGACAAGAATTCTGTTGAGTGGTTTTTTAGGGTCTATAATCGACATATAAACCGACCTAATTTTTATTTTTTTTATATCTTTCATGTACAGAATTG
This sequence comes from Heliconius erato x Heliconius himera, assembly GCA_013421005.1. Lineage (NCBI taxonomy): Eukaryota > Metazoa > Arthropoda > Insecta > Lepidoptera > Nymphalidae > Heliconius > Heliconius erato x Heliconius himera. The sequence goes on along the minus strand of JAATLQ010007059.1, from coordinate 37,102 downwards.
ACTTTTCTATCCTTTTATTATATATAGAGATTAATATACATGATCACTCGGACGACCAAAATATATTGTTAATTTTATAAGAACAGCTGTTGAACTTGTTGCCGGCTCTTCTCAGAAAAATTGCCTTCCAAGCCGGTGATAGCTTCACGTAAGCCCCATTGTTATGTAGTTTTGATAGCTTAATTGTATAAAAAATTAAGATTTTGATAATACAGAACTGCTTGCAATGGTCCCGTATTTATATTAAGAATATTTAATTTTCATATATAATGATTCAACTTACTCGTAAAAGTGGTCTTCTTCAGCTAGCACAAAACCGATCAGCATGAACTGAAGGAGGATCATCTCTGTAACGGCATTACTGAAAAAAAAATACACTGGTTACTTAATAACTTCTTTTGTATTCACGCTATTTTCCGCCATTACCGAGTTACTCCACAATATCTCTAAAAATTGCATGGTTAGCGTGGTACGGGGTGCCTTATCACTAGGTTCCCAGTGACTTCCCTGCTATGTGCAGATTTTTTTACCAGAGTGCGGAAATGAGAATAATTATTTTCCCACAATGAACGATGGCTTCAATGACGCCTTATAGTTGTAGATAACAGCAGTATTTTTCCAGTTTTTTCAATTGACGCCAGTCGTGGCGCATGGGCACAAAGTGTCACTATAAACGCAAATGGTTGTGGGTTCGATCCCTAGTCGAGGAAATGAAATATTTATCTAATTTTATATTTACATTACTTCGCTCTGGTGTTGAAGCAAAGGGTGGCGTTGAGTTCCACTTAACAATAACGCAATATCTCCAAAATTCGGCGGAAAGTGCGGAACGGAGTGTCATAACACTAGATTTCCTCTGCCCACTCTGATATATCCGGGATACAGAGTGAAATATATACAAACTAAGCGTGTTTCGAATGATAAACAATAATGACGCACTGATAAGAAGAGGGCGCCATTAAAATTCCGGGTTATTTTTGCAAGTGTACGACGAATTTATGAGGAAAGTTGTCTGAAACGCGTGTTTTTTGTTTGTGTATTATTAAAATAGTAAAATTATGTCAGAAAAGAATAAAACACTTTGTTATTTGCGCTATAGTTTTTAGGGTCGGTGTAAAGGGAGTGTTATAACAATAGTTTCACTCTGCATAAGCAGGGGCAGAATAGCCTGTCAACGAGACGTATCAACGGGATACAGTGTAAAGCTAAGACAATTATCTCGTATTTAACAGGGTAGGCAGAGAGAAGGGGTAAGACACCTCAACACTTGTTGCCCTCTGCTTACTCTGCTATATGCAAGATATAGCGTCGATATCTGTATATTCAATAAAAAATTTAGTTTGATACCTTCCCACGATCTCGAGATAAATGTCTTGACAGACGGAGAGACGAAAATAAAGTGATCCATAAAGGTTTTGTCTTTTCCTTTTGTACGAAACCTTAAAAACATAATAGTTCCCCACATTATATTTACTTGGAATGGTACTTTACTTACTACGCATCTATTAATTATGATCGAGTAATCGTCCTATCATTATAAAACGCCCACTAATGACGTCATTGCGCTCATACAAACGATATTGGATTTATCTACGCGTTTTTCCATATTTTGTGTTTAAATTATTTTGTAACTAGCGATCCAAACGCGGCTTCGCCCGCTTCAACTTATGGTTATATTATAGCTCAATTATACAATATGTTTAAATAAATTGTAGTCTGTGTGTTATTCTGATGTATAAAGCACTATAAATATAGTATTTTAAATAGTAAGCGACGATTGCGGCTTCAATTCCAATTGAGGGGAATGATTATACATATACCAGATTTGAGCTTTGTTAATTAAGCGTTGTTTGTGATATATGAGATATTTTAATTGCGGGAGGAACTGTGACCACACCTACAGTGGGATACATCGACACGATTAACGTAATATATGTATATATAGACTATATAACCTTCCTTCATTGAGGGATTATGTAACGCAAAAAGATTTTTTTCAATTCTAAGCAGCAATTCATGAAATTCAATCCAAATCTTTTTATAATATTAGTATAGATTTACATTTTTTGCTTTACGCTATATCTATGTAGCAGGGTAGGCAAAGGGAACCTAGGAATCTAGTTTTAAAACACTCCGTTCCCATTAGTTAATTAAGTACCACGCTTTTCTCCATATTCTAGAGATATTGCTTGTTTAGTGGCGGAACTCATCGCCGCGCTTTGCTTCGTTACTAGAGCGAGGAGACAAAAATATTAAATCCTTCATTTCCTCGAATGGGAATCGAACCCACAATCTGTAGTATTGTCACAGTAGCACGCTTTCGTCACAACTGGCTTCTCTTAGTATAATATAAAAAAATATATCTGAATGGGAACGTTGAGCCTTACAGATTCCCTCTGCCTACCCTGCTATGTGCGGGATACAACGTGAAGCTTACAAAAATCTATGTTTATCCATAAATTTCTGGGAAGTCAAAAATCATATCAAATCAGGTATATATTTCAACTTAGAAAAAATCCAAGTCTTTTTAAAATGAGGTTATCAATGTTTGAGATGTGGCTACCCTCGGATTCGTAGAAAAGACGTGTATAATAATAGATATATTTAGGTAGGTAATATTTAGTATTATTTTTAATTCTGTTCTTGTAGCCAAACAAAACGCTGCGTTGAGTTTTGTCACTCCACACGGAATGCTCAAAAATTGGGTGGTGTGTGAGGAACGGACTGCCTTAACATTAGGTTCCCTTTACCTACCCTGCTATATACGGTATAGTACTTCAAGCTGAAAAAACATAACTGTTAAAGTTGCGACATGGCTGTCATTAACATTAGAGAGATAAAAAAAATATTCAACACTGTAAAACTTAAGCGTCGTCGCGTCGGTTTTTCCACTTAAACCGGTAAGATTAAATTTATTATGGTAACGTCATACTGTATCGAGACCATAGCAAATTATTTAAACCTGGGAACCCATAAAATACCGCGACGCGAAGTTTTTATATGTTTTTTAAATAAGTATCTTTTTCACTGTAGCTTAACGCTGTATCACGCATACAGCTGCTGCTGTCCAGGCAGAGGGAACCTAGTGTTAATAGACTCCGTTTCCCACGCAACGAGGACCCCAACGCCGAGCTTTGCCCTGTTACCAGAGCGAGCAAAATAAAAATAATTCATTCACTCAAATGTAAATCGAACGTTTACAGGCACTCAATAATAAAAAAAAACACTCTTAAGCTCTTTTATATTAAGGGAAGGGATATCTACAGGGCAAGCCTAGTGTTAAAACACTTTGTACTACAAATGTCGTAAAATTTTATAGACATTACGCGGTCAACTGATAAAACCCAACGTTATCAGAGCGAGACAACAACAACGAGCAAAAGCATCTCTTTGTCTCGTTTAGAACTCGATTTTAATAATATAAGCTTGTAGTGGGTGGATTTAATGAAAGAAAACAGGACAATATGTAAATGCATAATAACAGTTATAAACTTAAGCGTAACGTATGTGGCACAGCGTGTTAATGTAAACGCGACGGTCGCAAGTTCGATTTAACTCTCGAGTAAACAACACGCAATATTTTAAAACGTGTTTGGTGTTGGGAACCAAGTTTCATTACACTAAGTTCCCTCTTCTAACACTATTATATGCAAGAAATTGTTAATAACACTTTTTTAGCTTTACACTACTCTTTTCCCATTAACACACACACACCCCTTCCCCAATTTCCGCCGAATTCTGGACATAACATATAATCAGTTAGTTATCTGTATAATGGGCAACGTAGTGTCTCAACATGAGGTTCCCTCTGCCTACCCCGCTGTGTGTGGGATACAGCGTAACCTGCGAAGTCTGCTTGTTAAAGATTAATTTTTAAAACAATAAAAAAAAAACAAAGCGTTAAGCAAAAATTATAACGGATTTATTTTATTTACGTTACACATAAGTAGTAAGTAAGCGAGAGATGATTTATGACACGGTCGAATATTTCCGAGAACAATCAATCCAATGTGCCCGAACTGCGAAGTAACGAATGTATGATGAACGTATTGGTTATAAATAACTAGCATACTATTACTACTATTTTTAGGGTTCCGTATCTCAAATGGTAAAAAAACGGAACCCTTATAGGAGGACTTTTTTGTCCGTCTGCCAGGGTCATTTATCTCGAGATAGAGTAGAGATATCAAGCTGAAATCTATATCAAGTATTCCGGTCTATGTTCCCTTAAAACACAGAAAAAATCAAGCTTCTAAGTCGACGCAATCAAAAGATATAACCATTTACGCATCGATTTTACTGCATTTTGAATGAAATTTGTCACGTAATTAAAACCTAAAATCCCGTTTAAGTCATGATTTTCCGTTTTAATTCATAATTTAAATTTAAAATCAGAATGGGAATTTTACCTACAACCGTCGCGTATACAAAAGACGCAGTCTTATTGAGTTACAACAATTTACTTTATTTATTATAAGCATATTGTGCCTCAACTGTGATGTACATTTGTATTAATTAATTGCTATATTGATAAAAAGGTCAACTTGTAGGATTGTACACTGATAAGACTATTTTTTGAACCCACACTTCTTGGAAACCATTTAACAATATGAGTCGTTTTTTTACCTTCACACTGTATCCCGTATATAGAAGGGTATGCAAAGGGAACCTAAGATTAAGACACCCTATTCAAAATAATGCCCCAAATTTTCAAAACAGTCCATGTTGAGTGTCAAAACTTAATGCCCCACATATTATTCAGTCTCGCAGTGTGAGCAACATTCAGAACAGAACACATTCTATTTCCAGCTGTTGGAGTGGTTGGTTATATTTAAATTATTTAGATTTTCCCACTCTGGTAATAAAACACAGCATAGTGTCACAACTTTTTACAACTTTAAATACTTTTTATAAAATGTCTTAAGTTTTTTGCAGAAAATGGGGAAGTGTTTTAACACTAAGTTTCCTGTGCCTTCCATGCTATAAGCAAGATACAGCATGCAGCAAAACAAAAAAACTGGACAAGCGCGAGTTGGGCTCACCCACCAAGGGTCTGTACAATAATTGGTCATTGAAAAGAACAAAATATGTATTGGAATATACACTCTAAGCCCTTTCATCTGATACCTCACTTGAACTAGCGGCTTTAATAAAACAACTTGCCCCCCTTTTAGAACCATTATTCTTTGGATTTAAACAAAATTGTATAGTTTTCAGATTTTTTCCTAAACTAGTACTACCTGTAGATGCTACCAGCTAAATTTCATAATTCTAGGTCAACCGGAAGTACCCTATTAATTTTGATACCCTTTATAATGTCAAAATACAGGTTTTTTTGCAATATAAACTGCTACAACAGTTTTTTTTTAGGTAAATGTTGAAATACAATTTCTTCAGGAAATCAAGGGACCATAGACCTGATTATATGGTTTGAATTTTATCTCAATACCTCTAAATGTGCCTGAGATAAAGACTCTTGACAGACAGATGGATGCCCGATGCATAGATGGACAACAAAGTATAAGGATTATTTTTTAAACTACTACTATTCAAAAACAATATGCTGGTCTTTTTTAGCAGAACCCTAATTAGAATAGAATAACTTGTATACAATAAGATATTTTATTAGATAGACAGCACAGCAGCAGAACAGAAACTAAACAAAAAATACTCAAAAAGAATGTGCAGGTATTTTTAGTAGAACTGGCAGAAACAACAATAAATTAAAATATTTTAGTCAAAAGTATTTTATTGTAGTACAAACAATACACTTATATTGCTGTCTTATTTAACTCGAATTTCACAAGTGCTTGGAAATTCCTAACACATCAAAAATATTTTAATGATCTAGCAATAAAGATTATTATTGTACATGAATAAATCTATATATCTTTATTAATATTATACAGCTAGAGTTTGCTAATCTCAGGGAAACTGTTGTTCGTACTGTACTTTGGTTAAAGACTCTTCAATCTTCTTTATATAGGTATACATAAATATATAGATTCGTCCAAATATAGCAGCATGACACTGTAAATGCGGAGTTTGGATTTCCATTTGGGGGAATTAATTATTTTCACTTCATAGCTCTTGTAACAGGACAAATTGTGGCGTTGAGTTACGCCACTCAATACCTCGAGAATTTGGCGGAAATTGGGGAACGGGGTATCTTAACACTAGGCTCCCTCTGCCTACTCTGCTGTATAGTGAAGTTACAAAAGAAGTAAAAGATAAACAATTTTACTATAGAACATCCGGGTTTGTAAGTTAGGTATAAGTGCCATATACTCATATATAATATATATCAATAACTTTATTATAAAATAATTCACAGATTATCTAAATATTAAATTAATTATTCAAAAATAGATTTTTAGTATTAATAATAACGGACGCAGATAAAATTTGATAAAAAAAATAAACAATCTGCCATTTTGATTTTGACATAACGTAGAAGCAAAGGATAATATTTAAAAGAGAACTCACCGTGTTTTTAATATTTAATCCCTTTTAAATAACTAATTTAATAAAATATACACACACACTCTGTTTACACAATGTAAAAATTTAAATTTATTTAGAAATAAACACGAAATAATTATAAAAATAAGTTATTTTTTAACACACGTCCACTAACATAGTGGTTTTGATTGACACTAAACTAAACGAAGTTGCCATTAAATAATAACAGAAATGACGTTATCGTGTTATTAATGGCGTTTGATTGTAATGTAAACGCGAGGATTGTGGGTTCGATACTTGAGAACTGATTACTGAACTGATAATTTAGTAAGACATATCATGGAGTTGAGCTCGTTATCAATAATGCTTATAAAATAGCGAATATTGATCAAATAATTATCAACTTCACGCTATATCCTGCAGGCAGAGGGAATCTATTGTTTAGACCAGGGGTTCCCAACCTTTTCTTGATCAAGGACCACTTTTATATCATTCTTGGTAGCACGGACCACTATTCATGTAGGTATAATAAAAATTAACTGTGATAACTAAACAAAAACTTCGCCTAACCATCCCCAGTCATAAAATTAAAATCGTTCGCGGACCACATTTAGGCTTCTGCGGACCACTGGTTGGGAGCCACTGGTTTAGACACTACGTTATCCATTTTCCGCCGAACTCTGGACGCATTGCGTGCTGAGTGGCGGAACCCAAAGCCAAGCAATATAGTAAATTAAACATAGATACATACACAAGTTTACGTTGCGGTGTTTAATTTAAAATGACTGCAAAATAAAAGACAATTATAATTTATATTAAATGAAGCGTTAATATGGGGCCGTATTACAAGTATTACATAAGCACTGTAGGGGGGCGGGGGGGGTCTTGGGTTTGCTTATTTTTGATGTTTTCAATGAAATATTATTAAGAGGATTGCTTATTTTTGATGATATAGGGGAGGGGGGGTCAATTATTGCAAAAAAACTGCTTACGTAATACTTGAACGGCCCCTATCAGATGACGTATAAATAGTGATAAATATAAATTAGGTACATAGTTCCAGCACACCATGTGTTATTAGGAATTGTTTTCAGTTCTTCACTCTCGTCTCGTAAGTTCCACCACTCAAGACGCAATGTCTCGAAAATTGTGTGAGTCATGAACGCCGTATCTCTTAATATTAGCTAACCTCTAACGCCTTACTATGCTATATGCAAGATTTAGCGTGATGTTAAAAGAACTACATATATATAATATTCTCAATATTGTGTAGAAACTTTAATTTATTATTCGAACAAATACATTAATTTAATAACATCAAATTTATATTACTTTCTTGAATTATTTATAATTATATGTTCATAAAAAACTTAAAATAAGGTAATATTCTCACCACTGGCAGCATTGAAATTCGCAACAAAACAGTATCAATTTCAACACGTGCGAAGAGTGTAGCTATATATACGTCCCTTTCTCTCACTCACTTATACAAATAATAAATATGTCTGCTAATAATTGTTACTTATAAATTTTATTTAAGTATTGAATTTATTTAAGAAACGTGACCTTGGAAAAACGTTTGAATCTGAATAAGATAGAGATAGGCCAGGATTGAGTTCTGCCACTCAAGTAGAGCACCGCTATAAATTTAGGCACCTATAATATCATATCAAATATATGATTTATATATTATACATACGCGGATATCCATTTCTTAATAACTACTGAACTGATTTTGATGTAGCTTAGACTGTTCCTAAGTTGGAATAAACCACATTTAAATAAAAAGAAAAGATGTTGAGACGGCTTATTATTTCCGAGATATTTGCGGACAAAAATACATACACTTACGGAAGTCAGCACATTTGCTTAGTTACTTAGTAGCCCTAATACTCTCTACTCTATACTATCCAACAAGCGACCCAAACGCGGTTTCACCATATTAAGCATGTTGTTATATTATAGCCAAATTATACAAAATGCTTACATAAATAGTAGCCTATGTGTTATTCTCATTTATAAATTATATTACTGAAAAGTTTCATCTAATTCTGTTTAGGTTTTTTTGAGAAAGTGAAACAAATAACTATCCTCAACAATCTTTCACATTTATGATATTAGAATACATGTCAAACTTCGACTTTGAGGCCAGTCGGGGAGCAGGGGCACAATGTGTGACTGTAAAACCGACTGGTTGTGGGTTCGATCCCCACTCGAGGAGATGAAATATTTACTTAAATTTATATTTACATTTCTTCGCTCTGGTGTCGAGGACAAGCGCGGTGTTGAGTTCTGCCACTCAACACGCAATGCCTCCAGAATTCGGCAGAAAGTGGGGTCTTAACACTAGGTTCCTTCTGCCTACCCTGCAGTGTGCGGGATACAGCGTGAAGCTGACATGTCAAACTTATAACCAACCTTTTTTGAAGACGGTTAAAAAAGATATTGCTAGGTACTCTAGGTATTGCTAGGGGTTTTTCTATGCATTAAATAAAATTATGCAAGCTCTTTAGAGGGCAGTAAAAGAACCTTAACTTCTTATTTCTAGTTAGTGAATGGGGAAAACCAATGGTGAAGTTTTAGATATACCTACCGAGTGGAGCGTCTGCGCTCCTTTTAGCGGTGCAGCATACACGGTAAGGTATTTCAAACCTGTACCTAAAAAAAAAAAATCAAGATTCAACAGTTTATACGTAAGATTAATACTACTGTACGAGAAAGGGATATCTCTCGTTTTATTTTATGCTATTTCTTATTTTTAGGGTTCCGTACATCCTAAGGAAAAACGGAAGCATTATATCACTTTGTTGTCCGTCCACCGTCTGGCAAGACTATTAATCTCGAGATCGCGTGACAGTTTCAAGCTGAAATTAATACCAAATATTTAGGTCTATGGTTTCTTGAAGCGCGGAAAAATCAAAATTCTAAGTCAACGCAATCCAAATATAGGAGCATTTATGCACCGTTTTTGTTGCATTTTGTAGGAAATTCGCTATGTAATCAAAACCTAAAGGGTCTCGTGGATCTACAATAGTGAAATTTGGCACGATATGAAAACTTACAAAGGAAAAATTCCGAAATCTGGAAGTTTACAAGTATTCCATAAAAAAAACATTATAAACTTATATTTTAGTTCATTTTATACAAAGTAAGTGCATATGCCCATAAACTTAAGTTGGTAAACTTTTATAAGTTGTACTTCCTGCTGACCTACGATCCTGAAATAAGTAGGTACGGAATTCTCGGTGTGAGAGCCTGACTCGCACTTAACTCGTGTTTTTTACCCGCCATTATCTACTCACTCTACTTCGTGAATGAAGCGTGTGCAATGTTGTCGCTTTGAAAGATCAACGTCTGTGTGCGACATTCTTAACAAACGACGTTTTATTTTACAACGTAAAAAATAATTATTTATTTTTTTGAAAAAAGTTGTTTTTTCCTAAAATCTTCTCTTATTAGGCTTTTATAGAGTACTTCAAGCTGCTGTAAATGTTGTAACTATTACCTCGTCTATACAGAGTGGAAGCGTCTGCACTTCTTTTACTGTAACAGCATATAGGGTAAAATATTTCAAAAGCATACCTATAGAAATTAATATAGATAACTCAACAGTTTAGACGTAGGATTTTGTTTTTCATTTCACGATGTCTATCCCTACTGTATTTCGTGTTACGCAGTTACGAATAGATACCAATAACGTAAATACATAGTACTACAAAAATACTACTAGGCGTTGCCGATCTGCTACTTTTCATTTTCGAAAAAAAAATCGTGAATGAGTCGAGTGCAGCATTATCGCTTAGATAGGTTTGTGTCTGTGTGCGTCATTCTTGACAAATGTGGAGTTTTATTATACAACGATAATTTTATTAATTATTCTAGTGGAAAAAATCACTTTTTCACTTTTAGAAAAATCTCCTTTGTTTTAATTATATTATATAGGTGATTGATGACAAAAACGCTCTGTACGCATGTACACGGGGAAATGATTACAGTAGAAACTCGACCAACCGGGCACATTGTTGTCATCACACATTCGGAACATTTAAAAAAACTGCATTCTGCGTAATTGAATGTACTGAAAAGCGGGTTTTGTGAATATTTAATGTAATACCTACATGATGTTTTTGTTTATTAGAAACAGCAAATACATATTAACGGGAATTTATATTTATTAAGAAATTATTAAGAGAATTACGTCCATAAAAAAAACCCATCTCAGTAAAATGGTTATATTTTCATACTGTCACTATTTTAGATAATGTGTGTTTTTGTTTTATTTCTCGGTATTTTAGAATTAAATTTAATTTATATAAATTATGTATATTTATACTAATATTAAAAATAAAAAAATATATACATTTTTGTTTCTAAAGAATAGTCAAAATCTAACAAAGACTTTTTAGTTTTTTGACATTTCCCCTAAACAAAAGAAAAATGCTCTTTTTGTTATTGTACCTGAGTCCATTTACCTCCGCCCAATCTTCATAAATTTTCAGTAGATTTTTAAGCCTACTGACTGACGGATGCAATAAAACCATATCATCTGTATAACTTATATTGTTCATGGAAATACCATCGACTGAACACCCTACTCCAGCTCTATTCAATTTCTCAATTAGTTGATCTATATCTATAAAATAGATCACAGAAGTCATGGTGTCGCTTTGTTGACAATAGTTTGGCAAGGTTAGTAAATTTACTAAAAATAGTCTTTTATTTTTAGTAAATTTGCTAAATTTGTCAACAAGATAAAAACAACATTTATTCTTAAAAAAATCTTAACTATCATACAGTTTAATATCAATGGTAATGACCGAAACAACTAAAAAGAAAAACGCGGCGTTAAGTTCTGCATCACGCAATACCTCAAGTATTTGGCGGAAAATGGATAACGGAAATGTCTTAATATGGAACAAAGTGTCTTAACACTAGTCTCCTAGGTTCCCTCTGTCACTGCTATGTATATTAAGTTTCAATATTCTAAATAGTTATTTCTTGGGTGACAATGAATATCTATTGTGCACAAAAAATAAGTCAGTGTGAAACCTACAAGACAAAAAAAATTAAAACATCAGTCCGTGCATGTTTGAGTCCAGATCAACCAATATTGGTAATCGCAAATATTGGCCAAATAATGAAATATTTGTATTTAATTGTTTAATACTGATTTTATAAAGCACACAGAGGCATTTTGGCATGTCTGCACATTGGCTAACAGACACAGACAGATAAACATTTTCACCTCTTTTTAAGTAGGTTAATAACTAATTTATTTTAATTACAAAAAAAACATTTTTTTAACCGAAAATTAGTTTTAAATACAAACTAAAATCTCTTCAGCTTCAACTTTACCTTTTTAATATTTTATCTTTATCTACCCACTGCAGGGTGTGTCTCAGGAACGCCCCTTCCAATACCTCCCCTATTAGGCCACGCCCTCTGGGAAACCACCCCTGTTGTCAGTTAGCGGTCGAGAGTGATAAAAGAAGGTGGTTAAGAATTCAAATTTGTGTTTTTTTAGTGCGTTTTTGAGGATTTTTTGGGGCATGTAAGTACAATTTTATTTTAGTTACTAACTTTTACTAATGGCTTCGTGAAATAACTAGGCACTCGTTGTCTATGACATATTCTAAGTGCGAGTGGTAACTGAGTCCGGAGGTACACATACACATACAACATATTTTTCCAATTCGAACAAGTAGTTCTTGAGATTAGCGCGTCCCACCAAACAAACTCTTTAGGTATTCATACGGTATAGTAAAACTATTTCTTAAGTAAGGGCTAAGTAAGATATAGGGATTTCATAAGTAAGAGCTAAGAAAGAAATAGCGTTTTCCCGTCATGTATTTTCTAACCGAATTAAAAAGGAGAAGTTCTCAATTAAACTGTTTTTCATTTTTATGTGTGATACACAATTACTTCGCAAATTATAAATGTTTTTTGGTGATTCTTTTTTGAAAGGTGAAAGAGAAAAACCCGGTAAAGTACAAGTTGTGCTCGCCCACCGGGGTGTCGATTCAATTCAATTTCAGAATTATAGGGCAACGTACCTACTACAGTAGGTACACTGCACAACTTATAAAAATTGACAAACTTAAGTATGCATTAATTTTGAATGAAATGAACTACAAATTAAGTTTATTTCTGTATTATAAAAAAAAAACTATTTTTAGGGTTTCGATATGAGGTATCATATCACTTATAGGATCATTTTGTTGTGCGCTTCTCCGTCTGGCAAGACCATTTATCTCAAGATGGCGTGGAGGTTACAAGCTGAAATTAATATAAAATATTCAGGTCCCTATGGAAAATAAAAAAATCAAGCTTCTAAGTCAACGCAATCAAAAGATACGAGTACAAGCATTTATACATATGCCCAAAAACTTTAATTTACCAACTTTTTATGAGTTTCCGTTGACTTACAATCCTAAAATTGATATGCAAGCCTCGGTGGGCGAGTCCGACTCGCACTTAACCAGTTTTTTTATTTTCTTTTATTTGTACTGTAAGTTCTTGTTAATTTTTATAATTTTAGGTCTACGAGAATATCCTATACATGTGGGTTCTGATTAGGGGCCGTTCAAGTATTACGTAAGCAGTTTTTTTGCAATTATTGACTCCCCCCTCCCCTATGTCATCAAAAATAAGCAATCCTCTTACCCCCTCCCCCAATGCTTACGTAAACATTGGTATATATTTTTTTTTTAAGGTATTTTTTATTGATATTTTATTTGTATCTACATATATACGCACGCACATCCGTAACCGCTGATAGTAGGAACGTAAAATTTGGACAGATTTATATTTTCGAATTCTGAAAATCCACTAAGAAGGGAATTTGAAAAATTTTAACCCTAAAGGTTTGAAATAGGGGTTGAAAGTTTGTATGGAAAAAAATTGAAATCAGCACCGATTTTTATAAAACTTTGAATTCAGACTCTTAAAAATATTTCATTGAACACGTGTTTCGTGGTTTATTTTAATTCACCCCCTAAGGATGCAAATAAGAAGTTGAAATTTTGTGTGGAAAAATCCTTAAATCGCCACAGATTTTTATAAAATTTGAAATTTAGACTCTTAACAATGTGCCATTCCCGCTAAATAGATATAACAAACTTATATATTATATTATAAAACTAATAGTTATACCGTCTACCATACATACGTCTACCAAATATAGCCATAATATATATGAAAAAAAATCTTCTGCTTACGTAATTACAAGCTAGACCCCCCACCCCCCATGTCATCAAAAATAAGCAAAATCAAGACCCCCCCGCCCCCCTACAGTGCTTACGTAATACTTGAACGGCCCCTTATGCGGCGAATAAAGTTAACAAATTTAAGTTTGAGTTTTCTATGAAATACCAATATGTATTATTTTTTCGGATAGTTTCATTTATTCGTGTTGTAAGTTCTCTCTCTTTACTTAAACCGCGTAATAATCCATCTTTTCTTCGAGGTAAATGTATACGACAACGCTGTTTTCAACACTGACTTTTCTATGCTTATCTTACTAATAGCGGCCATTATTCAGAGTCTAGACAAAAAAAAGCATCTGGTCGAGTCGTCGTGGCGCAGCGGCACAGCGACTGACTGTGGGTTCGATTCCTACTCGAGGAAATAGAATATTTAATATTTCCATTACCTAACTGTGGCAACGCGAGGCAAAAGCGCCGCGTGTTACCCGCCATTTAACAAGCAATGCCTCCCAAATTTGGCGGAAAGTGTAGAACGGAAGTGTATTAATGAGAACGCAGTGTCATAACACTAGTTTCCTAGATTCTCTCTGCCTAACCTGCTACGTGCGGGATACAGCGTGAAGTTAAAAAAATCAACAGAAACTATCAATATGACATAACCAAGATTATAACCAACGAGTATCAGTTACAACTTACATCTAACACAAATGAACTCATCTGTGAAGCGTGTAACTAGATGCAAGCAACACAATTATGCAAACACTTTTAGGGTTTCGTATTTCGAAAAGAAAACGGCATGCCTTATAGGTTCACTTTGTGGTCCGTTTGTCTGTATGTCTGTCCGTCTGTCAAGTCTTTTTATCTGAATAATGTGTACTTGGATACTTTATATCCAACTGTTGTATTACGGTCTCAATAATTTGATTGAATTTTACACATTTGAATTCAGTCTATCAGGTATGGAACCTTTCCAATGGTAGGTGACTGCATTCATTTGTACCCTACATAGAGAAAAAAATGTTTTATGCCACCCCGTTCGCCATTCCCATGGACCATTGGGTGTTGAGTGACTGAACTCATCGCCTTCTTTCGTGATGCCAGAGCGAAGAAATGAACATATTAATAAATAGTAATTTATTCCCCTGCGAACCCACTACCGACGCGTTCGTTGCGACAGCCTCATAATGCTAATTGTTGAATTTTATTATCAAGTTTATGTGCGATAAAATTAACGGTCGTCCGATTCTCGGTACATATCTATTTATTATAAAGGTTTGAAGGCCAACTTAGATCTCCGTCTACATTTCTTACCGTACCTACCGATTACGTTATTAAGT
Source organism: Heliconius erato x Heliconius himera (assembly GCA_013421005.1). NCBI lineage: Eukaryota > Metazoa > Arthropoda > Insecta > Lepidoptera > Nymphalidae > Heliconius > Heliconius erato x Heliconius himera. The sequence continues at coordinate 22,098 of JAATLQ010007059.1, read as the reverse complement.
ATTAAGAAAATAAATATATAACAAAATATACAGAAGGAATCTAGTGTTAACACACTCCGTCCCCACATGGAAATGATTTTAATGTACAGATACAGATTTCTCTATTCTACAATACAGATTTCTCTATGAACCAACATCAATACCATCAGCTTTCATCTTAAAAAAATCTACTATACAAACAAGTGATCTTATCTTATGCAATTGGCATATTTCAAACAAAAATCCAAAAATAATATCTGTATCTTTGAAAATTATTATCAAAATCGTTATAACATTGACTTATCATTTAATGTGACAAGTTATAACCACGACAAATTTTTATTTGAACTAAAATAAATGGTTCATACAAATTTGAACCTTGTGCTATTGAAATAAGATCTATTTGTGTGGAAGAGTACGTATTAGTAAATTTGTATGGTGAGACAGGTAAATATTATATTTTTGATTTGCACCGCGGGATGCTTTACGTAGTAGGGTGACAATGTTGGCTTAAGTATAATTTAGGACTGGTTTATATATTCAAAGATGTCAATTAAATTGATTAATTGATGTCTTCTTTTTAACTTAGTGTTTAGCTAAAGTAAGTACTTTTAATATAAGTGCACAGCAGGGTAGCATCTAATTGCAAACACAATGATTGAAGGTTTGTTTCTCCTTTGGAGGAATGATTTATATTATTTTCATTTCTGTTCTGGTACACAAAGCACGGCGTTGAGATTCACTACTCAACAGGCAAGTCTTAATGGGCGAAAATTGAGCAAAGATATAAAGAAAAAACTGTTTTTTTTTTATATTACTATGATTAGAAGAATAAAATATTTCAGTGTTTTTCATAAATTGAGGACATAACTCGTATTATTTTAATTTACTTTTGCCTTATTCTAATAAGATTCGGTTTCGCAATAATTGCACTAATCTCTAAACTAAATATGTATTTAAAACTCTTTAATTACTGAGTAACTAACAGTAAACGCACAAACGAAATTATGGAACTTCAAAAGTTGATACTTTGCCTGTCGATAGGTTAGATTACGTAGGAGTTTAGGGGAGCACAATGAGAAAGGAGCTCGAAATTTCAACGGGAACGAAAAAACAAAAAGATTTTTCTTTTCGATTTTGATGTCCATGTTTATAAGACGCGTGCGCGTCATTGAGTTCCACCACTCAATTCGTAACGCTTCGAAATTTCGACGAAAAATGAGAAACGAACTGTGTCAACTCCAGGTTCCCTCTGCCTACCCTACTCTTTATAAGGGATACAGTGTGAAGCTAAAAAAAGTTTATATTTTATATAGAAAATGTGGAAGATATTTACAATACCGGAAAATTACTAACATAATAATTATACCTATAATATGATAATACAACATCGTTTAATATATATGTGTATATCTATTTAAAACAGATAATATTAATATTGGTTATATTTATATTTTTTCAAATATATCATCAGCATACATATTTTTTTGTTTATACAAAAACGATTTTAGTAACCCACTCTACCCAATATTTGTAAAACTATTTTACGCTTTTCACTTTATCCCGCACAGAGCAACGTAAACAGCGAAAACGTAGTGTTTAGACACTCCATTCTCTACTTCCTGCCTAATTTCAAGACATTGCGTGCTAAGTGTCTATCAGAACCTTAAAATAATTCGTAGTATCTTCGAGTGAGGATTGAACGCACAACCTTTGCTAAAGCAACTGTAAACAACGACGCTGTCCCACAGCGACACGTCTGTCTCTGTTTTTCTATTCAATAAGACTACAAATCTATGTTCATGGTAATATTTCCTTACAGGCTTACGAGTTCTGTTTCTGTTTTTTAGAAACGAATATTTTTATTCAGTATGATTTCAAGTATGTTATTATTATGGTTGTTTGAATATTTGCCCAAGCTCGAATATCTCCGCTTTAATAACATTTTTTTATTTACAGATTATATTAACCATGATGTATAAAACTAGAGGGCGCTCGGCTTCGCCCGCTTATTAGGAGTGAATTCTAAAAAAACCACGAAACACGTGTTTTAACAGTCAGACAGACATAAAATATTTTTAACAGTCTAAATTTATTTTTTTATAAAAATCGGTGGCAATTTAAAGATTGTTCCATATAAACTTTCAACCCATTATTTGAACCCTTAGGGAGTGAATTCTTAAAAACCATGAAACACGTGTTCAATGAAATATTTTTAAAAGTCTGAATTTCAAATTTTATAAAAATCGGTACAGATTAAATTGTTTTTCCATACAAACTTTCAACCCCTATTTCATCCCTTTAGGGTTAAAATTTTTCAAATTCCCTTCTTAGTGGATGTCCAGAATATGAAAATAAACAACTGCCATCCTACCATCAGCAGTTACGGCTCTGCGTGCGTCTTACCTCAGTCAGTCAGCACAAGTCCTTTTATATATATAGATAAGCTTTACGCTGTATCCCTCTAATAGCAGTGTAAACAAAGGGAAAATAGTGTAAAGCACTCCTTTCCTCACGCTTCGACCGATTTTTTAAATATTAGTCGAGTAGCCGAAGTTGACACCGTGGTATCTCATATAACTACTATATGAAAATAAATTATATCTTATATTCCCTTGAGTCAAATCGAACCCATCATCATCGCATGTACAGTCAGACGCTTTTCTAATGCGCCACAGACGATAAATAGAATATTGTTCTATGAATCTCTTAATTACATGGGTATGGATGATATTTATTGGAATCTCTTAATTATTAATTGATATATTTCCCCACATACAAGGACGACTACTTTATGTTCTTATTAATGACGCACGTGCACAACATTTCTTTACCTTATTTGTGTAATCTTAGTAAAATATAGTAAGATGAATATAAACACAGCTTAATCAAAACAAAATGTCATTGATATTAATTTGTTTTCTTTTTAAAATTTTCCTTTTGCCACCGAATTCTGGAGGCATTGCGTGTTGAGTAGCAGAACTCAACGCCGCGCTTAGCCTCGACACCAGAACGAAGAAATGGAAACATACATTTAAGTAAATATTTCATCTCCTCCAGTGGGGATCGAACCCACAACCAGTCGATTTTACAGTCACACTTCGTGCCGCTGCGCCACCACTGGCCTCATTTGTTTTTATCTACTGATTTTAATTTAAAAAATATTCTATTCATCAAGATAGGTTATATAAGAAATAAAACCTTACGTAATAATTTACCACGTGAACGTCATGGCGCAGGAGCATAAGCGTGAGACAGTAAGCACGACAAGTTATGGGTTCAATTTCCATTGGAGGGAAAGAAATATTTTTATATTCTTGATCTGGTAACGAGACAAAGTTGAACGTTGAATTACGCTACTCAACACGCAATGCCTCCATGATTCGACAGAAAGTGAGGAACGGAATTGTCTTAACACTAGGTTCTCAGGTTCCCTGAGTATACCTTGCATTTTTAGTAACAAGCTGTAGTCAGCATATAGGGCTATAGCTTGAAGCTAAAAGAACGAAAAAAATATGTAATTCCTGAGAAAAGCAAAATATTCTGGTTGTATTTTTAAGCCAAGCGCTTTTATAGAAAGTCAATTATAAATTTAAATTATAAAATGAAGCGTTCATTTACTGCAATGACACGCTCTGTTTATTTGCCTGCTCAATGCAATATCATTAATGTATTGTATATGTAAGGTCTTTGGACATTTGAATCTTATTTTTTTAGCTTCACGCTATATTTCTCATGTAGCATTGAAAGGTAATCTAGTGTTAAGACTCACCTTTTCTTAAAAGTTTCACGTTTTATCTCGCTTACAGCAGGTTACGCAGAGGAAATAAAGACTCATCTTTTGTATTTGCATGTTCAGTGGTAAAATTCAACGGCGCGCTTTGTCTTTATTCACCCACGTGGTGTAAAAACCCACAATCATCTTAAAATGATCTATATATTATTTAAGGTACGCGCTATCCAACACTAAAATATTTTATCCAATTAGCAGTAGTTCCTGAGATAAGCTCGTCCCTCCAAACAAGCACTTCGATGTTCCCTATGTAAAGTATCGAAAGCGAATATCACAAATGTTTTTATCGCTCTTTTAAACTACTAAGAAATGGAGTTTTAATATTTTTCAAAATTAAAAAAAAAAAGTTATTTACCTAAACATCAACATCGAGGCCGGTCGTGGCGCAGCGGCACGAGGTGTGACTGCAAAACCGACTGGTTGTGGGTTCGATCCCCACTCGAGGAGATGAAATATTTACTTAAATTTATATTTCCATTTCTTCGCTCTGGTGTCGAGGTTAAGCGCGGCGTTGAGTTCTGCCACTCAACACGCAATGCCTCCAGAATCCGGCAGAAAGTGGGGAATGGAGTGTCTTAACACTAGGTTCCCTCTGCCTACCCTGCTGTG
>JAATLQ010007059.1:2729-17707 GCA_013421005.1 Heliconius erato x Heliconius himera | reverse complement strand
TCGTGGCGCAGCGGCACGAGGTGTGACTGCAAAACCGACTGGTTGTGGGTTCGATCCCCACTCGAGGAGATGAAATATTTACTTAAATTTATATTTCCATTTCTTCGCTCTGGTGTCGAGGTTAAGCGCGGCGTTGAGTTCTGCCACTCAACACGCAATGCCTCCAGAATCCGGCAGAAAGTGGGGAATGGAGTGTCTTAACACTAGGTTCCCTCTGCCTACCCTGCTGTGTGCGGGATTACAGCGTGAAGCTAATAATACCTAAACATTTTTAAATATGTATGTAATCGAAAACTACCCATTTTAGTAGTTCAAAACAGCAATAAAATATAACTGCAAATTTTCACTTTCGATACCTAGAGACTGTTGACTTTATAATAATAGTAGTACAGAAGTAGCGATGATGAGAAAGTAGAAAATATATTATTATCTTAACATTAAATACCGGAATGTCCCCAAATAAAAAAAAGCTACCCTTCATTCCCCCTCAACATGGTATCCCTACACTTGTTTGTGACGTACGTTAAGTTTGACTTACAATATAATTTCTGAAAAGCTTTAGATGTTATATTAAAGTATTACCTCACGTCGCGTCGAACCCACTAGTACTTCAGTAATAGCGTATTATATAGAAAATATGGAAAATTGATTACTACATTATAACAATGTAGCATAGATATTTATTTTATCAAGATAATTAAAAAACCTTCACGCTTTATTCCGCACATACAGTAGGCAGAGGGGATTTAAGTTTTAAGACACACTGTTCCCAAGACTCTGCCCAATTTTATAGATTTTGCTTATTGAATGGCGGAACTCAACGCCACGGTGTGTCAACCAAAGAGAGGAATTGTAGGCATTTGCACTCATTTTGTATGAAATGACCTACAAATACTTATAAGTCTGTAATAGTTTTTTTATATACTTATAAGTTTTAATTTTCAGATTTTTTATTTGCACTTGAGTGCAAAAAATATGTGTATTCAATTTTATGTTGATCGGTGGAACAGTTTGAGCGTTAAAGCGTAATAAATAAACACACTCACATTAATAATATTAAAGATTGTTCCACAAGTAAATGACTTCGAATCCCCTGCCCCTTGTTAACGTAACCCTTCTATTTGCTATTTAAACGGCTAATCCATTACTGATAATGTTTCACCCCAATTAATATTCAGTGGTCATTTCACGGCGCTTTAGGTTAAGCGCTGTTGACATAAGCCGCTTTTGGATGGGTTGGCGTATTTTTTTTTTCTAATTGGTTATTGTATCGTATTGAAGTTTATTGGCAGTTAAAGTAAAATACATCGTAGAAATGATCTAATCTTTCAAAATATGTTTTTTTTTAACTTTACGCTATATCCTGCATATAGCTATCGACTGAGTGCTTTTACACTAGGTTCTCTCTGCTTACCTAATGGGTGTTTACAAATACTAAATCAACGTGCATCAACCGAATTCAACTTTTAGTTACCTAATAGATATTAGGTAACTAAAAGTTGAATTCGGTTGATGTAAAGACGCTTAATCCCGTGGATAATAAAAGAAGAAATACTGTAGATACAGTATTTCTTCTTTTATTATCCACGGGATTAAGTGTATTTACATTAGGTTCCCTCTACTTACCTAATGGGTGTTTACAAATACTAAATCGACGTACATCAACCGAATTCAACTTTTAGTTACCTAATATCTACAGTATTTACATTACCACTGAACTATAAGGACAATAAGTGTAAGAAATAGTTTTTTAATCAAGTAATTACTACATCACCTATTTGGCCCCCGCCCCATTGTGTAGGTACAACGTAACAATACAAACAACAGGACGCACAGACGCGCGTTAATTTTAAATTGACATTAAATTATAAAGAAATATTGTTGTTTAATTCCAAAAATCTTTTTCCTACATGGCAGGGCAGGCAGCTAGAACCTAGTGATGAGATTTCATTTACAAAATGTTTGAGATATGGCGTATTGAGTAGTGGACTGTGGAATTCAATGCCGTGATCTGTTAACGAGGTAAGCCGCGGCGTTAAGTTCCCCTCGAGAATTCGGCGGAAAGTGGGAAATGTCTGTGGGAAGTATATTAATGGGAGCCGAATGCTTAATATTAGGTTCCCAGGTTTCCGTTGCTATTTGCAGAATACAGCGTCAAACTATATTAAATACTAATAATAATAATAATAACGTTGAAACTGCCCGCCTAGTCTACTGTGGCTATTTTATCTTATGGACTGCTGCTATGGGACAGCGTTGCAGATATAAATTCAATATTTATTCTCCATAAAAGAGCCTTGAGATCTATTTATAACCTAAGAGCTCAAGATTCTCTGCAGGATGTTTTTAAAGATGCAGCTGCTTCACAATTTGTTTATTATAATATTCTGTTTGTCCGACAATATATACAGTGTCATAGTAAAAATAGTAATAGATATACGATAGGAACGAGAAATAAAGATAAGCTTGTTACGCCAAGTTATCGCCTCCAAAAAGTTGATAAATCATTTATGAGTCTGAGTATTCACTAAACGATTTATTGTATATATAATAAAATGCCGCAATGTATTCTAAGTTTGCCATTAAGTACATGACTACAACAATTTAAAACAACTGTAAAAACAATACTAAAATGTACAGTTTATTACTCTGTTCAAGAACATTTACAACAGGAAAATCATAGTCAGGATAGCTGCCAGTTCATGTAATAATTAGATTATTTTTTGAAAATTGCAGCAACTTTGAAAAAAAAGCATTTAAAAAAATCTATGAAAAAAAGCATTGAAAAAAGCAGCTCTTGAATTTCTTGCCGGCTCTTCTGAGCAGAATTACAAACAATAGTCTATTTGAATAAAGAATATTTTGAATTTGAATTTAAGTTTTCAATTGTAATTTTACTTGTAACTCAATTATAATACGTCGCGTCGTCGTGTAAACGCGATGATTGTAAGTTTGATTTCCAGTTATGAGAATGATTAGATTCTATTTTCTTTTCGTACCTATTCCCCGTTCTGGCAGACAAATGGCGTTACTGTGGCACTTAATACGCAATATCTCAACAATTTGGCGAAAAGTAGAGATCAAAGTGACTTAACACTAGTTTCCCTCTGCCTACCTACGCGTATAGGAGATACGCGGGATAAAGCATAAAATAAAAAACAGCTGTATCCCGCACACAGCAAGGTAGGCAGAGGGAACATAGTGTTAAGACGCTCCGTTCCTCACTTTTGGCCGAAATTTGGAGGCATTACGTGTTGAGTGGCAGAACTCAACGCCGCGCTTTGTCTAGACACTAGAGCGAAGAAATGGAAATATAAATTTAAGTAAATATTTCATCTCCTCGAGTGGGGATCGAACCCACAACAAGTCTATTTACAGTCACACTTTGTGCCCCTGCGCCACGACTGGCCTCTGCATGAAGATATAAGAAAGTTGAATCCTGTCGTAAGTCTGCGCCGGTTTCCCTCAAAAGCTCAACTAAAGTTTTCACATCAGTTAATTTGTTAAAATGAGTTTAGTTTACAAACAAAAAAATATCGCTGAATCATTATACATGTATGTATTTTTATAGGTTAAAATCTACCAGCGACCCAAACACGAAGACGAAGTGTTTTCTTTTTAAAAATAAACTTATTTTCTGAAACTAATTTAATTTGAATAAAGAAATTAATTAATTTTTTTTTACAGCTTCACCTTTATCACGCATTTTAATCCGTTCCATCTTAATCCGTTCAGTAATTTTTACGTGACAGTGGAAAAATCATCCATCCTCACAAACATTCACATTTAGAATGTTCGTGGGACTAACTTTTACTAATGCGGCGGCGTTAACACGAAATGCCTCCAGAAGTCGCTGGAAAATAGGGGACAGAGTGTGTCAATACTAGGCTCCATCTGCGTACTCTGCTTCACGCGGGATTACCTAAAAATACGACACCCAGTAGCCTTTCTCGATAAATAGAATGGCCAACACAAAAATATTTTTTCAGTTCTAACCATTAGTTCTTGTCTTAGCCACGCTTTGCCTCCTCCTCCTTTTCATCAACTCGAGTGAGAATCGAACCCACAGCCTGTTGTGTTTACAGTTGTACGCTTTTGCTCACAACTAAACCATACGTTCTCTTCGAGTTACGTCGAAACTCTTATATGCGTGCGCAATTTAAAATAATAATTATTTTTTGGCCTATAGTGACCATCGTAGGGTAGTGGATGAATTTCTAATAATTAAGCGTGACGGTTATGGATTCACTTCGTAATCGGAATTTGAAATATTTTTATTTTTCCGCTCTGGTAGGACCCTAGATTAATTTCGGAAGTACTGAATTAGTACGGAGAGCGGTGAACGGAGCCGGTCCCTACCTTGCTACTGGTCAAAAGTATGTTTCGTTGTAATGCTACTCCTCCTAGAGCGTTAAACCTATAGCTTTGAAATTTTACAAAAGCGTTTTGGACGACACGATGATATCAGTAGTTTGGTGATAATTAATTGTAAATAAATAAAATAAATAAATCGGCTTCACGCTGTATCCCGCACACAGCAGGGTAGGCAGAGGGAACTTAGTGTGTTAAGACACTCCGTTCCCCACTTTGTGCCGAATTCTGGAGGCATTGCGTGTTGAATGGCAGAATTCAACCAACGCTTGTCCTCGACATCAGAGCGAAGAAATGGAAATATAAATTTAAGTAAATATTTCATCTCCTCGAGTGGAGATCGAACCCACAACCAGTCGGTTTTACAACCAAGCCTTGTGCCCCTGCGCCACGGCTGGCCTCGGTCTGGCTTCATAATTAATTGTAGTTTTTGAGTAAATGGTCAAAATGTGTCCCATAGAGTTGTTCCACAGCACGTTTTGAAATTCATGCGCACAGATTGAACTTTGACTAACCTAACACAGCGCGTGCGGACTTACAGAAAATTTCCCAAAAAAAAATCGCTAAATATTGGGCAACATAGCTTAGCTCAGCTCCACCCGCCGTGCACAGTATGTAGCGGATCCTAAGTACGTTAAGTGGCTGAGATCAACGCTGTGTTTCGTCTACCAGAGCGAGGAAATGAAAATAATTTAAATATAATTATTCCCTCGTGTGTCGATCGAACCCACAACCATCGCTAATGCAAACAAAAGCTAGCACTGCGTCACAATGGTGGCAACACTTATGTCAGCGTTGAACCAGTGACAATGGACTAATTGAGCAAGGACGGAGGGTCGCCGTGGGAGACTATTAGTTGATGAAGTGAATGTTTTTATCTTACTATTCACCCAAACGCGGCTTCGTCTGCTTAAATTTATTGTTATAATATTATAGTGAAATTAAATATATATATATGTTAAAATAAATTGTATAGCCTAGTCAATTAAGTCATATTCTGTATGAAAAGTTATATTACTTCTTTTTAACATATAAATATTTATCAGCTTCACGATGTATCCTGCACACAGCAGGCAGAGGTAACCTAGTATTAAGACACTCCGTTCCACACTTTCCGCCAAATTTTCGAGGCATTTCGTGTTGAGTGTCGGAACTTAACGCCGCGTCGACACCAGAGCAAAGAAATGAAAATATGAAATTAAATAAATATTTCTTTTCCTCAAGTGGGGATCGAACCCACAACTGTGGCGTTACAGTCACATACTTGTGCCCCTGGGCCACGACGGCTTCATTTTTAAAAAGGCAAAAATTTATAATATTAGTATGAATTATTATAGCTATATCGTTATCACTATTGAAATTCCATAAGGGTTTTTTGGTTGTTCTGTTCTACAAGAATCACGTCCCTTTCACTGCACTGCTCCGATGCACTTAAAAAAGAAGCGCATTTTAGTAAATTTTAGAGAACGAAGTGTCTTTGCTCTAGTCTCTTATAGGCTACGACGAGAATGTGAGACGCCTGAAGGTGTATGAAATAATTTATTTACTCGTATTCGAATTCACTACATTAAAAGTCTTAAGAGATTTAAGCCACAGGGGACTATTAAGTGCATTAATACAGTTACTGTAGATACCAATAGGGTTGTCAATTTTTTAAGTTTTATTCCACAATTAGGAAACAAAAGTACTATTTTAAAACTTTTAAAAATTGAACGAAGTGGAATTTGAAAGAAATCAAGGGGCGCAGGTTCAAGCCCCGCTACGTTTAACTTTAAACCCTTTTCCAAAATAGCTTTTTGTTAATGTTCCCATGAAAATAAACTAATTTAATATTATTACGTCACTAGCAAGGGGGTCTTTATTTTATTTATTGTAGATTTTTTTCAATTTTATTGCTCTAGTACGTGACGCGGCGTTAAGTTCTGCCACTCAACAGTATTCGAGCGGAAATGGAATTACAAAGTGCCGTTAACACTAAGTCTTCTATAGGTGCTATGCTATGGAGCTGAATAAAACAGAATACATCTTGTATCGAGATCAGCCTGAGGAGAGAATCGAACTCAAAACTATCCCGATTCCAGTCAGACGCTGAGCGACTACGCCACGAAAACATCGATAAATAATAATTACTATGTGCATGATATTTTCAAATAAAAAAATAACTAGCCTCTAAAACAAAATTTATACAAATAAAAGAGCATAAAAAGGGCAGCAGTAGGCCCATCCCTTGCATAAATAAATCCCGAACTCCGAAAATCCCGCGGGACTTAAATATTAATTCGCGCATTAGTGTTGTATCTACGTAGGTACCGTTTTGCAGAACACGTAAATAATAGCGGAGGATCAATTACATCACTAGGGGAAACCCCTTCTTTAAATATTTTAATACTTGTACAAATATTGTTTTGTATATTCATTCAAAGAACGAATTTATTAATGTTAGAACAGCATTCATTCATTCATTTAGGTACAGTTTGTTATCGAAATTGTCTCTGGTAAAATAAAAAAAAACAATTCGAATATTGCTTGTAAATTTTATATAATTAGGCAGTGAGTGGGACAGCGTGTGATAGTAAATGCGACGATTGTGGGTTTGATTCCCACTCGGGGGATTGATTATATTCTAAGTTGCCACTATAAAAAATTAATGTTCACGTTGTTTAAGAATATTTACAGTATAAAAATGTGTGAAATCAATATCTATTGAATCAAATTAGAGAGCAGAGGCACAAAGTGTGACTGTAAAATCGACTGGTTGTGGGTTCGATCCCCACTCGAGGAAGTGAAATATTTATTTACATTTATATATTCATTTCACGCAATGCCCCCAGAATTTGGCGGAAAGTGGGAAACGGATTGTCCTAACACTAGGTTCCCTCTGCCTTCCCTGCTGTGCGCGGGATGCAGCGTGAAGCTGATTAGATTTTTTCAAATTAGACCATTAAGAGCAATTGTTGAGTTTCTTTACCGGCTCTTCTTAGCAGAACTGCCTTCCTACGAACGAGCATACCACCGGCCCAGTTTTCTTGTAAGTTCAAGCGACGATTCAAAAGTGCTTACAAAAGTCTATTTGAATAAATAATATTTTGTATTTGAATATCTAAATTTAAATTGTTTTCATTTTTCTATTTTAGTAGACAAAACGTAGCGTTGAGATCCTGTCCCCAAATCAAAAATTAGGCGGAACTGGACAACGTATGTTAACACTGGCTCCTCTTTTTCTATCCTTCAAATTAAACCACTGATGTAAAAAAATAAAAAAATATTGAATATAACAAAGTACTAAAACCAAACCTACAGGTCTACCTAGTTAATAAATCGTGCACCCATCCAAAAAGCCTGGAGCCATTATTGTTGATTTTTTTTAAAAAATGAATCGGTTATTTGTCCAAAAGATCATCCTATCTATAATATTTACAGAGGGGTACTGGCGTCAGAGGGGGTACAGGGGGTGAGGGAGGGGACAAAGGGGCGTAACCGGAAGCGGAAGTGCGCAGATATTGAATAGACGCGTGTTTGTATTTGTTTTTGAAAATTTGATGAAATTTTGTTTGAGCTTCGTGTTTTATAGATATGTATATATGTACAGGATGATGCGAAATATGGATACTTATAAAAAATAAAAATAAAGACTATAAGCATGACGATTGTAAGTTCGATTTCCGTTCGGAGATATGATTTATTTTCAATTTCTAATTCACTCTGGTAAAAATTCAAAGCGCGTTGAGATAATATCTCGAAACTTGGGTAGAAAGTGAAGCAGACAGTGTTTTAACACTAAGTTTTTTCTGCCTATTCATCTATGTGCGGAATACAGCAATAAAATAGAATAAAGTCTTAGTTTATGTTGTCTGGGGATGTTGTGCGTCTATAAATGCGAAACGTTGAGTTTCGTAACTCAACACGCGATACCTCCAGAATTCGGCGGATAGTGGGGAACGGAAGTGTCTTTAAATGAACGGAGTGTCTTCACACTAGGTATCGAAGTTCCCTCTGCCTACCCTGCTATGTACGGGATACAGTGTGAAGCTAAAAAGATGTTGGAGTACCTTTTCTTATTTTTATCTTCCTACTAAATTGCTTTACGCTTTATTGTAAGCGTAGGATTTTAGAATAGGATGATAGAATCTAAATGTTAAGATTTTTTCGCGACATTGCGTATTGAGAGGCGGAACTTACTGCCGCACTTTGTCTTCCACAACATTAAAATTAATATAATTTATATATAATCATGCCTTTTGGCCTATAGAAGTAGGCTATTACTAGATAGAAATAATAAAGACAGAAAAACAAAATACTATATTAGATAAGACCGGTATTTACCGAGTTAATATGCTTATCACCACAAATAATGAACTATCGACCCAGCAAAATTCGCAATCAACTGCCTAATACAAGAAAAATATATCATGAATATTTGATTTTGTAAGAAATTCCGTCATATCGAAGCATAAATTCAAAAATAACAAAACCAATTTGCTTATATTATGTTTTAAAATTCAATCAAAATCATCTCAGCCGCGCCTCAACCGGCGCTATACGTGACTGGCATACAAAGCAGTTATGACATGAAATAGTGCCTATACAGGCTCACGCTGTATACCGCTTATAGCATGGTAGGCAGAAGAAGCCTAGTGTCAAGACACTCGGTTCCCCGTGCACCACAAGATTTTTCAGATATTGCGTGTTGAGTGGCGGAACTATTTTTTCCGCAGTGTTGAATTCCATTAGGTGCTCATCTTGAGCGATGCATGAATAACGGAGAGTCTTAACACTACCTACCTGCCTCAAGTTGAAAAAAAAATATTCCAAGGTTCAAATCCTGAATACATCTGCGTACTAACGGCGTGTAATTTTTTGGTCTAACTAGAGCCTAAAGGGAACCTTGCGTTAAGACACTTCATTTCCCACGTACCGGCCTTTTGTTGCTACCAGAACATGGGACTGAAAATAATTTATTACCTCTGTTGCACATCGAACCCAAAACCATCGCGTGCCGCTGCACCGCGAAAATCTTATTGCTTTTAATATATTTTCCTATTTTTTTATAATTAAATAAATCCCATATTGATTCGCTCGTGTACGCCACGAATGCAAATCAATTCGGGGGAAGATTTTTACACCTGCGATACGATAACTGAATACTAAATATCTATACTATTATTACAAAGCTATAGGCTATATTACACCACGTGGACAGAGTTATTTCCAGTTGACCAAGCAGGCGAACTCACGGGTAAAAGTGTATTATAGTTTGTTTAACTCATTGAAATCGACCCCACAACTATCGAGTATACTACATATATAAGAAATCAGACTATTCCACTGCGTCACGATGGCCTATGATATTTATCATATTTTTCTTTGTAGTATTCTGAAGGCATTGCGTGTTGAGTAGCGGAACTCAACGCGCTTTGCCTCGTTACCAGAGGGAGATATTGAAAATATTAAACTATTAATTTTCTCGAGTGGAAATTGAACCCATAATTACTAATTACTAATTCTTAATAATTCTCTAGACTGAAGAGTTAAAATCCTATTCTAATGAATATATTATTTTCGTTCCCTTGCACTATTCAAATGATCAAGCGCGGCGTTAAGTTCCACCACTCGACACACAATGTCGCGAGACGTGGGTGGTGAGTAGGCTTTCTTTACAGAGTATCGCTCAACTCTATTAGAGAACAAAACATGGAATGGAGTGATCACGTACAGCGACTGACTGTGACCGCCACGGTTGTGGGTTCAATTCTCACTCGAAGGAATAAAAATCACTCTGGTGACAAAGACGAAGCATTGATTTCCTCCACTCAATTTTATTAGTAAAAAAATATTATGATTTTATACAGAATAAAAAAATATAATAAATATATTTAAAAAAGGGAGTAGTGACCCAACGCAAAGATAACATTAATAGACTGTATATTTAGCACCGAAAAAAATCAAATATTTTTTTATAAAAAAAATACCTCATATTAACAACAACTCAAAAAATAACGAATTATAATAGTAAATAGATAAATAAGTTAAAAATTAAAAAACAATCAACGAAATTATTTATACAATTTCTTTAATGGTTTTTTAATTATCTATTACAATTTTTTATCTAACTAACCGTGTAGCTAGAGTGTTAGTGCAATCCAAAATGGCCGCCGCAACAAAATGGCGGATTACAAATTTATGCACAACCCACATAAGGGTATCAAGGAATAGCATCTAATATTTTTTGAAAGGGCTTGATTTGTAAAATACAATAATACATCATTAAGTGTTGATGGAGATGAATAAAAAGTCTACTCACCAATTTAATGTAGAATGTAAATATAGTGATAAAACAAATGTTAAATCACAATTAAACACGATTTAAGAAAGTAAGTAAGTAGTAATTATATAACAAAGTCAACCACAAATATATATATATATATATATATATATATATATATATATATATATATATATATTTTTATTTTTTTGCGGCCATTTTGGATTGCACTAACACTCTAGCTACACGGTTAGTTAGATAAAAAATTGTAATATATATATATATATATATTACAATTTTTATGTATATATATATATATATATATATATATATATATATTTAAAACAGAACACGATAAATACAAATTTAGTTAGAAATACTTTAGAAAACAGTGGAAAATAAAGAAAACGCATCGGGTGGCAAGCATCGACTGATATAATTATTATATGCCGTCGACAAGTGGATATAAAAACAACAACTCCTTACCCGTTCAGTCAACCGTATTTGTCTATAAATAACCTAAATACGAATACTTACAATATAAAAAAAATAATTTCTATTAAAAATTATAGTGTATGTATAAAAATGATAAATAAACAATAGAACAATACAATATTGAAATATATAAAAGGCACATATTAAATAAACTAGATGCCCATTCGCGGCTTCGCTCGCATACCACTTATAATTGTTTTATTATCCTGCATTTTCCATAAGATAATCAATATAAATTATATAATTTATACATTCAATAATTTTGAGAAACTGCAAGCACTAACATAGCTGCATGCATATTTCCTCCTAAATAAATAAATAAATAAACTTTCGCTCGTAAGTTTCAATATCTTTATCAAATAAAAAAACGTTAAAATATCGCAATTTCCAATTATTTTTTAAAATATCTTATTGTGATTTGTTTATAAGAGATAGATATACCGTATCACGGTCTTTTTTTAGAACTAATAAAATAGAACATTTCTTCCATACAATGTACTGACATATATTTTACTATATTTATTTCGTTATTTATGGCTAACTAATACGTGCACCATAATATTACAGCCTATAGCACTTGTGAAAAATGTAGTTTTCAAACAAAACCAAAAATAAGTAAATCGGACCAGTAGATCCAGAAATCTTAGCGTTTAAACCAACAAACAAAGTCTTCCACTTTGTTATATTAAAATAGAAATAAATAAAATTGTATGAAAATTTCTGCCCATTCGCGTCGGTTATACTATGCCGCCCGAAGGCTAGGTCATTTCGAATCAGTGACATCTCCTTAATTACTTATTAGAATGTTATACAGTAAACTATAATTTCAATCTAGATAAAATGCTAAAAGTGACTATTATATTTATGTTCATAAGGGAATGAATATCAAGCAAGCAAGTTCATTTTGGGTGACGTTTTCTTAAAACAACAAACTTTGCAAACCATTGCTTAGCAACGGTCGGTTGTTATTAACATGGCAGAATAAATAGCATGTCAAATTAGAAAGTATTTTAATATATTTAGAATATATGTGTAATGTAATGTTATAAAGCCTATAGCACTTCTGAAGAATCCAGCTTTCATACAAAACAAAAACAAAGTAAATCGGACCAATAAATCCAGAGATCTTAGCGTTTAAGCAAACAAACAAACAAACTCTTCCGCTTTATTATATTAGTATAGACTATAAATATAAATAATACTGCCTACACATCACGTAAAAAATCGGACATGCTGGAACCGGGCTCTCCCATCGAGGGTTCCGTACAAAAATTTTATATTTTGAGCTTTTTCTGAAATTCGGGCTTAGCCAGAGCCCTTTCATACATATACCTACCTCACTTGAACTAGCGGCTTTAATACCAAATTTTGCACCTCCTTTTAATATTATTATTTTTTGGAATTTAACCTCAAATGTATAGTTTTCTAATTTTTTCTTGAACTGGTTGTAGATGCTTCTACATTTTATAATTGTAGTTCAACCGAAAGTGCCCTATTAATTTTAATTCTCTTTATAGTGTCGAAATACGTGTTTTTGCGATATACTTAAACCATATATTTATTTTAAATATTTAAATGAAGAAAAACGATTTTTTTACGCAGCGTGAAGATTCGCCACTCAACACTCCATGACTCCTGATGGGAGGAAAGTATGGAACAGAGTGTCTTAACACTAGGTTCTTTCTGCCTACCCTCTCATGTGCGAGATACAGCGTGAAGCTAAAAAATATATATTAAAAAGTAATTAAAATAAAACATTATTATTAATTAAAACATTATTTATTACTTTCTAGTTATTGGTTAAGTTTGTACATACTGCGGCCGTCGGCTCGCCGTGGTGCAGTGACATCGTCGGACTGTAAAAGAAATGGGATTCGACTTCCACTTAAGGATTGGCTATGTATACAAATAATAAAAATGTTGCTGTTGTCGCTGTTTGTACATGGAACGTATATGAGCAAATCTATTATTAGGAGCATTTACTATACTAACAAAAAGACAAATATATTTTTTTGTCTGTTTATCTATACGTTTGTGCAAACTAATCTCAGACACCGGCTTAACTGATTTAAATGCGGCCCTATTATATTTTGTTATATGTCCCATAGCGATAAAAAAATCTTTAAAAAGTTATGCAGAGGAAAACAAGCGTTAAAGCACTCCGTTCTCCACTCGCCACCCAATATTGGAGACATTGATTATTAAGTGGAACACAACGGCACGTTTTATGATTTTACCAGAGCAAGGAAATGAAATAATTAATTACTAAGATTATTAATCGAACCCACAACCATCACGTCCACAGCCAGACACAGCTATAATAGTTTCATAATATTCAGCGCTGGATCAATAAATCAAAAACACATGTTTCGTAAAAGTGACTTCGCAAAATCCGAAGCTAATTCCCTTTGATGTACATTGTATTGATAATGACGCGTCAATCGCTATCAGGACCCCCGCGAAGACTACCAGCCCCCTTTCACCTTCAATTTTTAGGGTTCCGTGCTACAGGATAAATAGCGAAACTCTTATAGGAACACATTGTTATTCTTCTATCTGTATGTTAATATTATTTTAAAGGAATGTGTGGAGGTATCAAGCTGAAATTACTATTATATATAAAAGACTGCGATCCCTTGGAGCACAGAAAAAATAGCCCTTAGTAGCTTTCGTGGAGCCATCCATCGTTTTTAGATTTTTTTTTTATTAATTCTTTCTCTTGACCTGGAATCATGAAATTGGGCACAAAATCAAAACCAATAGTATAACCATAAAAATATTATAATTTATATGTTATTTATCATAGAAAAACCATTACAAATTTATTTTTGTAGTTCATTTTATACAAAATGAGTGCTTTCGTCCGCAAATTTTTATAAGTTGTATTTCCTGTTGATCTATAGTTATAAAATTGATACGGCACCCTCGGTGGCGAGCTCAACTCGAACTTGACTGGCTTTTTCTAATCACTATATCATTTCCATCGTTTTAGGTAAAGCAATTTTGTTTAATGGATTGTTAGTATAAGAAATATTTAATAAAGGCCGTCGTGGCGCAGCGGCATGGCGTCTGATATAAATGAGACGGTTTCGAATTTGAGTCCCACTCGAGTGAGTGAATCCTTTTCATTTCCTTGTTGTTGTAACAAATCAGCGCAACGCTGAGTTTCGTCATTCCAAACACAAATGTTGATTAAATGTTTCTAATATTACGTGAAAACTTGGGAACAGAGTGTCTGAATGCTATATCCTCTCTACCTATACTGCTATATACGGGTGCCAGCGCGAAGATATGAAAAGAAACACCGTTTAAGTGTGAATCGGACTTGACCACTGAGGGTTCCATATCATTTTCTGCAGTAGCGGCGTTAGGGTAGGGCGAGGTGGGGCGACCGCCCAGGGCGCCGGATAAAGAGGGGCGCCGCAGATGTCCGTTTTCGTCCAGTGCCATTTTATGATTCTTTATAATTTCCTATTCCTATTTCAATAATTGATTCCTTGCTCAATTGGCTTACTTACTTGTAATGTTCCCAAAATTTATAGAAATATTGTTATGTAGGCACCACTAGAATGGAATGTAGTGTTCAATACGTTCAATTTCTCGGGAATCCGCATAGAAAAATAAAATTTCTGTATGGTCTATCTACGTCTTTTTTATATTTTGTGAAACCCAACACAATCATCTTCTTGACATAAGTCATGGATGCGAAAAAGCATCTGCAAGAAAAAACCGTAAACGCTGAAGATCCCATGCAATTTCACTGTATTATACTCACTCTGTTCTAAAAAAATTGAATTTCAAAATGTCATGAAAGTGGTAGTTTGGACTGTACATTTTATAAAACCACGAG
>JAATLQ010007058.1:83749-109975 GCA_013421005.1 Heliconius erato x Heliconius himera | reverse complement strand
GGTGAAACGCCTGCTAAATTAATGCTAGGACGCGAGTTACGTAGTACATTAGACTGCATTAATCCTCCACGTAGTTCCTGTCAAGAATGGGGTACTGATACACAGGAAAAAAAGAAGAAATGTCGTTCTTTTAATGTTGGTCAGTCAGTTTTGGTTAAATATTATAAAAATCGTAATCCGTACTGGGAAAAGGGAATAATTCAAAGCAGAATCGGACAGCGAATGTACACTGTAAAAATAGTACAGTAGTATAAGTAACCACTGCTAAAGAACGTTGTCTTATTTATCCGCATACATATCAATTATTCAAAATATTATAAAGCAATCAAAGTTGAAGAAATCTTACAAATCAATTCTTCGACCACGAGGTCAAGTCCCTAGAGAATCTATAATCTTGAAAGTAAAACGTAATTTTACAAAGAAAGTTAATGTACAAGTTTACAATGCTGTAAGTATGTGAGTATCCCATAAATTAACTGATTTTAGGCCATTGTTCAACGTTATTGTATAGATTTTCTGTAATAAACAAAATTATTAAGAATTAGAGGGAATTTCCTTATTTTTCTTGTTTATTGTGTTGAGGCAAGTCGTGGCGCAGGGGCGCAAAAGTGTTATTGTAAAATAGACCGGTTGTGGGTTCGAGGCCCACTCGAGGAAATTAATATTTATTTAAATTTATATTTTCATGTATTCGCTCTGGTGTAGAGGCAAAGTGCGGCGTTGAGTTCCGCCACTCAACACGCAATTCCTCCAAATTACGGCGGAAAGTGGGGAACGGAGTTCACTTTAACACTAGGTTCTCTTTGTCTACCCTGCTGTATGCGGGATACAGCGTGAAGCTGATTTCGATTTATAAATTTAAAAAGCAAATAATATATTGAATATATCAATAAACTATGTAAATAAAACACGGATACGGTAATAACAATTATCATAAGGCGTGTCATATGTAATTTCTCCGACTTGAATGATTTTTATATAATAATTATTATGTTCATTTCGTACGGTTGAATTTTATATGTCCTAAGAACAGCGAAGTAAAAATAGAAGATCTTTTTTTAGCTCTCTTCTTTTAACTTGCCGCTGTAAAAAATAATACTAAGAGTTACTTTTTGAGGCTGTCGTGGCACAGTGGCACAAGCGTGTGTCTGTACACGCGACGGTTGCGGGTTCGATACCCACTCGGGGAAATGAATTATTATTTATTTATATTTTCTGTTTTTCGCTCTAGTAACAAGCGAAAGCGCGGCGTTCCGCAAAGTTCCGTCACTCAACATGCAATGTAATTTTACAATTCAGTGGAATGTGGGAAATAGAGTGTCTTAACACTAGGTTCCCTCTGCCTACCCTGCTGTATGCATGAAGCTGAAAAAAAAAACAAAAAGTTATATGACATATTCTAAGTGCCAGAGATAATCCTGGAATCAAGTATAACGAGTAAAGATAATTTTTGTAATATAACTTATTATATAATTTCTCGACAAATGGTCTAACGCATACAAAAATATTTTTTTAATTCGAACCAGTATCAGCATATCAGCTTCACAAACCAGTACCTGAGATTATTAGTAGTTGTAACAAACTTATAAGAATTTCGTCGAACTTGATGAGAACGTGTGGCTTAGTAGATAGAGCCCTTGGAGCGGTTTTTTTCTGTTATTTTATAGAAAATAAAATGTTATTAGGATTTACAAGAAAAAAAAATATATTATATTTTCGTTTGAAAAGGATTTTATGTAGATACATAATATATAAGAATATAAAAAAATATACACTTAAAGCGGCTTTAACTTCCGCCACACAACACGCAATGCCTCCAGAATTCAGCGGAAAGTAGGGAACTGAAGTGCCTTAATGGAAACGGAGTATCTTAACATTAGATTTTCCTAAGGTTCAGGTTCCCTGCAGGTTACAGCGTGAAGCTAAAAAAATATAAAAAGTCAGTCGATAAGATGTTTATTTTACTGAAATCACTGTTCTATGATTTGTTCATTCACCGTGAATTTGTGTAAACGTGCGATACTTTCTATTTTTTGTTACCTCTATATGTAACAGCATGTTAAAATTTCATCTTAATAACTTTAACGACGCTCGCTTATTAAATTTCATCAAAAATATTGTAGCGTGGTCGTGCGTATTTAGGTAAAACGCGGCGTTGAGTTCCGCCACTCGACACGTAATGCCTTCATGGAAAATGGTTGACAGAAGTGTGTTTTAAATACAAAAATTAAAGAAAACATGGTGATGATATATTTTCTCCATTCTGTTACAGTCAATAGTAGAGAATGTAGAGTGAATTAAGTATATTTAAGTTAGATATCCAACTAAGCATATCTTCATCAAATCATCATCAAAACATAAAATACTTCAGCCTCACGCTGTATCCCGCACACTGCAGGGTAGGCAGAGGGAACCTAGTGTTAAGATACTCCGTTCCCCACTTTCTGCCGAATTCTGGAGGCATTGTGTGATGAGTGGCAGAACTCAACGCCGCGCTTGTCCTCGAGACCAGAGCGAAGAAATGGAAATATAAATTTAAATAAATAAAAAAAATATTTTCAAATATTAAATATCAAATAATAGATATTTGTAATTTCTCTTAATTTATTCACCAAACTTCTAACGATTCACCTTCATTCAAGTTAGTTTTTAAATATCGGTAATAACATTGTAAGACAAAAAAAATAATAACAATTTAACTTTACGTGTAATTTTATTGTATTTCATTCAATAATATGACAAAATTTAACTGATCATGATCTTTTATTTCAAAAACCGCACACACATACATAAACAATTGTATTTTTAATAAGCACTTTCACTGTATTTATGTAAGAAGTTTTATTTAAAAATATTAAACAAGTTAAAAAAATAATATATAATGTTAGAAGTAGTTGTGGCGCAGTGGCAAAGCGTATGATTGTAAACGCTACCATTGTGGGTTCGATTTACACTTGGAGTTATGCATTATTTCCATCTTCTGGCTTCAGTAAACAAGAAAACTGGAAAGCGCGGCGTTGAGTCCCGACACTCATCACGCAATATTTTAAAAATTGTGATGCGGGATGCGGAGAACGGAGAGTCGTACCTTGCCCTACCTTTCAAGTACTTCCACTTTGATGTAATGGCAAGTACAAAATAGAACAGAAAACCAACAAAAATCCTTAAAAAAAACTAACAACAAAATAATAAAATCTATCATATAATTACAAAATTTCTCCTAAATACCACCCAAGCCTTTCCCCTACCTCCAGCCACGAGTTCCATAGGAATACACATCACGGCATTGTCGTATGACCTATAGAGCGTGACCGCAAATGTTATTGCCTTTTAATGGTAAACTATTGATGGAAAGTGAAGCTCCGATTTGAGTACATGGTGTTACAAATACTAGTGGTATGTGGGTTTATTTTAAATGGATATAAATCGTGGCGCAGGAGCATATTGTATGACTGTAAATACAACTGGCTGTGGGTTCGATCCCCATTTGAGGAAATTAAATATTTATTTAAATTTGTATTTGTATTTGCATTTTTTCGCTTTTGTGTCGAGGCAAAGCGCAAAATCAAGTCGTGAACGGAGTATCTTAACGCTAGGTTCCCTCTGTATACCCTGCTGTGTCGGGGATACAGCGTGAAGCTGATTTGATTTTATATAACTCGTCGTAACCTTTAACGTGGACCTCGGTTTGTTATATTTAAAAAAGAGGGTCTCGATTTGGTTGATATATTAGTTAAAAAGAGGAATTTCCCTTTTTTCCCAATCCAGCCCATGAAATTTTGGGAGATCCTCTCTTAGAACTTCCCTACATTCCCTAATCTACTTATAATGCGAAATTTCAGATTTCTAAGTACGTAGTGTAGTTTATATATTGTTCGTTATTCTCTCAATAGGAGGGTTTTATATAACATAGATATAATGTAAGACAAAATATGGAAGGGAGGACGACCAAAATACTATTTTGTCATAATAAATTTTTAGCTGAAAAAGAACTGATTTTTTTTTACTGAATAAATAGCGAATTTTAAATGTTTTTTTTATTCATATACATCTCTTTAAATAGCTTCATAAGGCTAATATACCTATTATTTTTCAAGACAGTGGTGAAGATTTTCTCAGATGCCAGCTGTATCAAGCAAATAGCAAGGTATGCAGAGTTACTGGGGAACCTAGTGTTAGGACCCTTCGTTTCTAATAAAAAAAATTCAGTTCCACCGAATTCTCTAGGTATTTTATTTTGAATAGCGGAACTCAACACCGCGCTCTGCCTGGTACCGGTATCGATAGTACCGGTGCGAGAAAATGAATATATTACATATTTCATTCACAAAAGTCCAACCCACGTAGTATGGGAGAAAGGACGAAAGAAATAATAGTAGTTATTACGCTAATGATAACTACTACTTGGCCTCACTTGTGTGCTAGTTGAAACCAGTTTTATGTTAAATATTTTGCAAAGGAATTAGATAAAATTTCCATTGTTGTTTTTTAGGGTTCTGTACCTCTTACAAACAAGAAACCCTTATTAGATTTCCCACTTCGTTGTCCGTCTATCTGTCTGTCTGTCAAGAGCCTTCATCTCAGGAATGCTTGGCGATATCAAGTTGAAATATAAACCATATACTACTATCTACGACTCCATGATTTACTGAAAAAAGAACATATTTCTATATTTAATTTTAAAAAATCTAGCTTTTTACAAAGCAAAAAACGGGTATTTCGACACTATAATCAAAATTAATGGGGTACTTCTGGTTGACTAAGAATTATAAAATTTGACACTAGCATCTACAGGTAATACTAGTTCATGTAAAAATCTGAAAACTACACAATTATGGTTAAATTCTAAATAATAAGGGAGGAGTAGATCAAGAGAGGCATCAAATGAAGGGGCTCTGGCTAAGCTAAGCTTTAATTTCGGAACCTGCTTGAGATTTCTATTTTTTGTACGGAACCCTCGGTAGGCCAGCCCGACTCTTGTCGGATTTTTTTAATATTATAATTCACTTCATTGAAACACACACACTAGAAGCTGTAGAGTAGTACTTGGGGCATATGACAATAGTCTACGCTTAAAAAACCACATTAAAGTTTATTGAAATTTAACTTCTTAAAATAATTCAATTTGATTATTAGCAGTTCAAAACATAAAATAAATAAATGCGGCCGTCTTGGTACAGTAGCACAGCGTCTCACTGTAAACGCAATGACTGTGAGTTCGATACTCACTTAAGGTAATGATTATATTTGAATTATAATATTTTTATATTCATGGTCTGGTAAACAAAGCGCGGCGTTGAGTTCCGCCACTCAATATCTGAAAAATTGGGCGACAAGTGGGTAATGCGGTGTCTTTACATTAGATTTGGTCTGCCTACACCACTGTGCGGGAAAAAACGTGAAGCTGTTTTAAATATATTTTGATCATTTCTTTTTATAATTAATACAAAATATAAATCAGCTTCACGCTGTATCCCAGACACAGCAAAGTAGGCAGAGGAACCTAGTGTTAAGACACGCCGTTTCCCACTTAATGACAATTTTTCGACGGAGCTCAAAGCCGAGCTTTTGTCTTGGTACTAGAGCGAAAAAATGAAAACATCGAACTCACAACCATCGGTTTACAGTCACACCCTTGTGCCCCTGCGCCACGACGGCCTCAATAACAATATATAAGAAATTACAATAGGTATTATTGATTGGGCTAAATGTGAAAATAATTAACAAGTATATGCTATTTTCCTTTCTTAAAAGCATTTACCATCGTAATAGAAACTAACTAATAAAGCTTAGAGCTTATGAATATAAGGAAATAAAAATTAATTTTATATTTGCATTATACGTATACCTATATACATCGGCGTTGAGTTCTGCCACTCAACACATAATGCCTCCAGAATTCGGCAGAAAGTGGGGAACGGAGTGTCTTAACACTAGGTTCCCTCTGACTACCCTGCTGTGTGTGATATACAGCGTGAAGCTGATTTTTTTAATATATTTATTTCTGGTTCATAACCTAGAGTTAAGACACTCCATTCACCTTATTTTTACAAACTTGAAGTTATCCTCGTCTCGATTATTTGGATTCTGGAGACATGGAAGATAATTTCTATTCAATTTTTATGTGACATTTAATACATTAATAACGCATATATAGCTTTGCAACCAGCCTTTCCTTCTTTTATTTTGTTATCAGAGAGAGCGAGGAAATAGAAATATTTCGCTCTCTAAATGAAAATCGAACCTACAACCATCACGTTTATCAGTCAGACGTCACTGTGCGCCAATGCGCCACGACGAACTCAAACTCTTTGATCTTAATATATCACATTCATACAATACTATACTCTTTTATCAATTCTAATACATTGTTAAAATACCTTGGGAATGGTATCAATATATTAATACAAGAAAACAATATATCCATACATGAAAAGATCTTTCCCGACACCTTTGTTAAAAATATGTTTTTTACATTATTAGTTAGGTTTTCTTTTCTCATCGAACCAACAGACTCATGATTCTATTATGAATTACGACGATATGTGATTTTCAGACACGACTTTCACTCTCATCTTCTCCTCGGAAGAAACAGTATGTCTGTAATAAGTATAATTTATGCCTGTACAAATATTATAAGTACTATAGAGATACCTTTAATAAAATTATAATAAACTAAATTATTTAGTTTGTGAACGAAGACGAACACTTAGCTGTTATCAGCTTTACGCTGTATCCCGCACACTGCAGGGTAGGCAGAGGGAACTTAGTGTTAAGACACTCCGTTCCCCACTTTTAGCCGAATTCTGGATGCTCAGTTCTGCCACTCAACACACAAGTGTTGAGTGGCAGAACTCAATGCTGCGCTTGTCCTCGACACCAGAGTATTTAAGTAAATATTTCATCTCCTCGAGTGGGGATCGAACCTACAACTAGTCGGTTTTACAGTCACACTTAGTGCTCCTGCGCCACGACTGGCCACTTAGCTGTTAAAATTCATATAATCTATTAAAATACGAAATCTTTAAGTTTACTCTTCATTTTTTATTCGCTTATTTCAAGTTTAATTTAAATCATTGCGTGTGCTTTATACTCTTTAACAAATAAATTAGGAAATTATCTAACAAAAGAAGAAGCTTGATGCTTTTTCCCGTATGGCAAGGAGAGAAGGTACCTAGTGTTAAGACTCTCCGTTCCCCTTTTACACCTTACTTTCCAAACATTGCGAAATCTTGCTTTGTCGACACGAATGGGCATATGAAAAATAATTTAAATATAATGATTTCCTGATTGGTATTGAACCCATAACCATATAGCTAGACGGTGTCCCAATCCAAAACGACAAAACCTCGAAAAATAACTAATTACATAACATGACATAAAATATTAAGTTTCTATCAGTTTTCAAAATAATTTGAACCATTTCCTTATATTTCTTAGTTTCGGAACTGCATACAAAACGAATCACGCCAACGATCGTGATATAATTACTCATGCACTATCAAAATGGGTGAATTCAAAAAGCCATCACAATTTCATACACGCACGCTTATATAATTAAAAGAAACTGACCGTCTCGTCAGAAAATTTAATTAAATGTTAGTGCTATATGTACAGAGGCCGGTCGTGGCGGAGCGGCATGAGGTGTGACTGCAAAACCGACTGGTTGTGGGTTCGATCCCCACTCGAGGAGATGAAATATTTACTTAAATTTATATTTCCATTTCTTCGCTCTGGTGTCGAGGTTAAGCGCGGCGTTGAGTTCTGCCACTCAACACGCAATGCCTCCAGAATTCGGTAGAAAGTGGGGAACGAAGAGTCTTAACACTAGGTTCCCTCTGCCTACCCTGCTGTGTGCGGGATACAGCGTGAAGCTATATGTACAGCGCTTCATACTGTTTTTATTAGTTCGGATTCTTTTGGATATATTATATATATAGCTTTTACTATTTCGCCTCCATGGTCAAATAAGGTCATGGTCAAAACAACCAAGAATTATCTATTCAGAATGGGTCATCCATTGTTAGTGCCCGAAGTATATCAGAACTGAGGTACAGTGGCCAACATTAAAATAATTGTTGTAGTGTAAACATAAAAAATAATAATTTAATCTAGAAGCTCCTAAAATTGGACCCAGGCCAAGTTGGCTCTGAGGTAACATGGTGTGCGGCTGAGTGAAACAATACTTCACACTAAACCACCAATTGGACCAACTGGAACTAAGAGCTTAGGTTCCCATTACTGGTCTGATGCACCCGATCTGAACCGTTTGTAATCGATAGGGAACCAATATTGTAAGAGACAATAATAATCCCAACAATATTTGGTTTTCCTTTATGTGCGATCTCCATCGAATATATTATGCGAAGTGTTTAAGGGAACTGTTTGACTTGCTTCTTCAAGATATCGTATATTATGTAATTTAATTTCAAATATATAAAAAATATATACGTATTTAAATAATATTCATCTTGAATGTAGAAATTTAAAAATAACCGCATTTATTATAAGTTTAATGATAAAAGTGATATTTAGAAGGTTAATACTGTGGGAATCTTAAGAAGTCTTAACTGTTAAAGCCCACACCCAACATTCCAACAATAGATTTTTGAGGCTTGAGGTTGAGTGTATATTTTAATATTTAATAATATAAATTATTATTAAAACTGGTAAAACACAAATTGTATGTAAAATAATGCTTTCACTTTACTATAAATAAAATTATAATTATGAAAACCTCCATGTATCGCAAGTAAAAGCAGTCGTTTCCTATGAAATATGTTAGTTTATATGAACATAAATCTTGAACTTTCATACTTAAAAATAATGACAAAGAATAGCGTTATTTTCCTCTACTCGACGCATAATGTCTAAATAAATAAAACCAAAAAGTGGAGAATGTAGTGTCTGAACCTTAGACTGAGAAAGTCCAATTTCTCTTACTTCTTCCTCTGCTATGTGTAAAGATAATCTTTTTTTTTAAGTAGCAGAAATTCAAACTCGTGTGTATTTAAATATCTCTTGGCAATGACACTACTACTGTAGTAAAGTTATTCTCGAAGTGAAGTTTGTAAATGAATGAAATTGAAATTGTATTGTTTCATTGTAAAACTTAAAAAAATTAAACAAAAAACGAACTGAAAACGCGACGGTTCTGGGTTCGATTACTACACAGGGAATGATTTTTTTGTCGTTCTGGTAACAAGACAAAGCGCGGTGTTAAACTACGCCATTTGAACACTAGGTCGCCTCTATCTATCTTATCTATATGCTGGATACAATGTGAAGTATAAGGAAGTAATATTTGAATAATTTATTCTCATACTCTTTATAATAACACTTTCAATACATTGTAGTAAATATAATTAAATACACCTGAGCTTATTCTTGTATCAAAAATTA
This sequence comes from Heliconius erato x Heliconius himera, assembly GCA_013421005.1. NCBI lineage: Eukaryota > Metazoa > Arthropoda > Insecta > Lepidoptera > Nymphalidae > Heliconius > Heliconius erato x Heliconius himera. Next base: position 100,573 of record JAATLQ010007058.1, on the reverse strand, counting down.
TTGTTTATAACTAAAATATTTAAACTTTAACGTTCAAAAAATATAAAAAAAAAAGGTTAAATCTAATAATTATTTACTATTAAAAAAAACTACATATCCTTTTATAATTATCAACTTTCAATGAAAAAAAAAAGCGAAGCGCATACGCTAAATCCTAACGCAAATTACTACGCGTCGCACACATTTTGTTTCGGCTATAGGGGGGGATGTACGGATAAATATGCTTTGCCAAGCCTATGGGGACACATAACACGTGTTTCCATCGACAATGAAGCTGTTAGTGCTGTTAGGTTGTGTTGCAGTGGCGGTGGCCAAGCCGGTAGAGGATGATATGCTGGGTTCGGTCATTGGCGTGGTCAGGAGCTGTTCTGATCAAGACGTCACTTTGTGTTTGAAGGTGTGTGTCCAAGATTTAGTGTTGTTTTTTATTGTAGTAAAAGTAAAAGAACTATTTTTTTTAATGTGATGATTATTATTTTTTACTGTGATGCCGATTTAGAATAATATTGATTGTATAAACGATTTTTTTCGGACTGATTCGATTTTCACTCAAAATTAATCAAAAAATATAAATATAAACTCAAAATTTAGTTATTATATTTTTACTTTATTTACAGGAAAAAGCACTCAAATACGCCGAAAATTTAGCGTCAGCGCGCGAAATCAATCTTACGGACGGAATAACCCTAGTTGGTAGTGGATCCTCTCGCGGTGCCAGGTCCTTCGAGCCTCTATCCGAAGAGCCAAGGGCAAGGGAAAATGAGGTCGAGACGAGGCTCGTGGACGCGGCAGCTGATTTCTTAGAAAACCATGTGATACAACTGCGTATGCCCAAAAGTACTGTGGATGACGTGAAGCGATCCCTTGAAGAAGGTTAGTAGACAATGTTTAATATAAGTTATTTTCGAATTTTTTTATTGTAAAATGTACTACAATTGTCTGAATTTTTAAATGTAATAGTATTTGGCTACGATGGCCAGTTTTCTGATAAATTTCAAAATTAAGGATTTATAAAATATTTTATTGTTTTCTTATTTAAAAAATACTAATAATATAGTAATTTAAAAAAAATCAATCAAATGTGTAATTTAATTGTGCATTTTTTACAAAATTCACACAACACGTTTTTAATTAAATGGACTTAACTTTTATTTGTTAAAAAAATTGACAGGACTTAACTTTTATTTGTTAAAAAAATTAACAAATAAAAGTTAAGTCCAACAGTGTTTGCTTAAAATAAAATTCAAAATAAAAATTAACATCATTACCAACAAAAATAAGTATAAAATAAAAAAAAAACTAAAATTCAAAAATTTCTCATTTCACATAGAAAACGAAAAACCGGTACAAATTATCCACTAAGCATTTAAATAGCAAACGCAATTATCACATACAAAATATATAGTCAGTAATAAATTTAATTTGAGACGCGCTTATCATTTTCTTAATCTCAACGCTTTCACACTTAGGATCTGTGAAATCATATACATACATATATGTATAATATATAATTAATTTTACTCTACAATTTCTAAAATATTCAATTTGAAAGTTTTCGTAGTAATTAATTTGGTTTATTATTTTAGTAGATTTTTTTAACTGAAATAAGATTTATATGAATTTATATTGGCGATATAGGGTTTAAAATAAATATTTTTAAATAATGTAATACTGTGGTGGTTGTAAGCTATATTTTACTATAAAGTTTATTCTTTTTTCTTTCGTCACGCTGTATCCCGCACACAGCAGGGTAGGTAGAAGGAACCTAGTGTTAGGACGATTGTTCTATCATTTAATATTGAAAAAAAAAAAATTATACCGATAAATTTAAAATTTAAATCCAAATTTCGAACGTATTCTGAACTGGTCAAATATGAAAAGTATATTACATTATGCAATATACATATAATCAATACTATCATATTATTATGCAACATAGCTTACATTAAATTATGTTTAACAGTATAAACTTTATAATCCTACTCTCACTTATTAAAAAATATATATGTAAATAGTAAAATGAGGACAGAGAATAATATCACTAGATTCTCTTTAAATTCCGCAAAAAAAAATGAAGTAACACTAAAAAAAACCCATCAATCATTGACTAAGGAAACAACAAATCTAAAACCACACGCAAGTATAATTCGACAATTTAAATTTCTCTCAAATCCCGTGAGAATCGCCTACAGCCTCGACCAATTGTGGAGGTGGAGGTGGTTTAATCGTAATAACTTATAACTGGAGGCGAATGAGATAACTTTGTTACGTGATCAAAGACTGCCAATCATTCTTCTCACCAAAAGTCAATTAAAAAGTAGCCGCAGCGACTAGTATTAAAATAGAAAGTCCTTATATGGGAAGGCTTAATTATTTATATATTAAGAATAGTAGATAGATATATATGTAAGTAGGTTTAAGCCTAAGTTTTGATAATTATTGTATAAGATTATATATATAATTGAATTATCGTTTAAAAGCTTAACTTTCCTTCTAATATAATAAATTTATGGTAGTTCGGTTTGATCAAAGATTTACGTATAAGTAATTAAAAAAATACTTACATATGTTGGTGCAATATGGTAACTTTCTAGTTTCGCACGTCCTAATGAAAAATAGAGAATTTTTATTAAGGAACAAGTCAGATGAGTTTCACCTATTAAGAAGGCCAGGTGGAAAGCGGGCCTAGAGTCAAGTTTTTCTACGGAAGGAATGCCTGCAACTAGTTTTAGGTATCCGTTAACAGATACTAAAACCAAGTAAAAGTCTGGTTCGTAAATTTTAGTGGTGATAGGAAGTAGGTTCGATGCTTTCGAATTGTATCAAAAGATGTACTTTCTAGATAAACGAGGTTGTTATGCAAACACGTTGTAACACTGTGAATTTTAACTACACCACTTTTATTGTACCTTTGTATCTCGTTGGTGTTTATTGAATACGAATAGGAACTTAGAACCTTCGATGTTTATTAATGATTTTAGAAAATACTTAGCTTTCTAGGATATGTCCTCTTACTTCTAGTGAAATAGTATAGTCATTTACATCACGCTGTGTTAATGGGCCGTATAATGGTGTATACTTAAGTTATAAAACAGCTTTCAAAACATAAGCTGGTCAGCTTACTGCTACTTAGTCATTGTGGACTTCAATTTTAACTTCTAAATTTTGCAATATTTCTCTATTATATTTTTTTTTACTTTCACGCTTTATCCTGCACATAGTGAGGTAGGCAGAGAGTAGTATTAAGACGCTCGGTTCCCATTAAGACAGTTCTGTTCCCTACAAATCATTTTATTTTATTTGAATGTGTAATTATTATACAGATTTTACAGATTGATTCAATGTTTTATGTTATATTGTCATCGGTTTGAAAATATTTTACGTTTATTTATTTTTTTATTAATTATACTTCAATTTTTTGTTACTCAATTTCCTTTTCGTTATCCAAAACAGGTCGTGGTAAGAAGAAGAAGTTGAAGCAACTCCTCCCAATCTTCGCTCTCCTCCAACTCAAGATCCAGTCACTCATCCCCCTATTCCTGGGTATCATAGCCTTCGCTGCTATCAAGGGTCTACTGTTAGCCAAGGCCGCTCTTCTTGCATCAGCCTTGGTTCTTCTAAAGAAATTATTATCCAAACATGAACACCATGAAAGTTATGAAGTAGTTGCCCATCCTCATCATGATGAGCACTACAGCCACGGTGGAGGCCATGGCGGTGGCTGGGGCAGGTCCCAGGATGCCCAAAACCTGGCTTACAGCGCTTATGCTGACTAAACCTAAGATTTACCACGTAGTCTCTCGGACCTCACATTAATTTATTGTTATTTAATAATTTATTTAAATTATTTAAACGGTTTTTTCAAACTTAGCTATATACTATGCGTCACCAGTATTTTATTTAGTACCTGTTCAGTTATTTTTTTGTTATATCATTATTATAGTACAAAGATTATTTTAAGTGCAATAGCTTTAATATTTTGAATCACTTATTTTCTTACTATTATTATTTATATGTATTTTGCTATTTACATATATCTTATTTATATACATATAACTTTTGTAAATATTTTTCTTATTGAAATATTTATGTAAAATATTATTTTTTGCATCTTCATTTTATATAATTTTATATATTTAATAGGTTTTTTTTTGTATTTTATTATTATGTAGAGCTTTGTATATGTTATATTATGTATATAAGGTGATGCCCTTCTTTAAAAATCACTTCGGCTTCCCACCTTGCGCATGTCAAATGTTATTTATTTAATACAAGAAACATTATAAATTATTGTATTTTATTTGAACCTAACATTCATAGTCATTAATCATAATAACATTTTATTAATAAATTGTTTTTTTACTATACTTTTGTTTTATTATTTGTTTACTATTTTTTTAGTTTCACGTTGTATGCTGTATATAACAGGGTAGGCAGAGGTAACCTACTTTTAAGACAGTTTGTTCCCCACTTATCGCCTAATTTTTCAGACATAGTGTGTTAGGTGGCGGAGCTCAACGCTGTGCTTTATTTTGATGATAAAGCGAATTTCTTCAGAAAGTAGTGTCTTGACACTAGGTTCTCTCTAGTCAGAGAAAACCCTGTGGTGGAGAAAGTAAAAATGTAAAGATATTCTACAGAGCTTACTTTGCTTACGTTACAGCTAAACTATTTGGAACACAGAATCGATGTATGCAAATTTATTTGAGGAACCATCTATGTATCGATCAGTACATGTACTGATTTATAATTAGTTAAAAATGGAATAACAGATCAGACACTCGAGTGGGGATCGAACTCACAACCAGTCGATTTTACAGTCACGACTGCCCCTGCGCTACGACTGACCTCACAACTTGCAATCGATTGCTTACACTCACTTGCATTAATTCTTATATCAATAGTAGCGATTTATTTGGGTCAGTTATTTTGTTTATATACCTGTTATTATGATCTTTTTGTTGTGATTATAATGAATTAATCCATTATAACCACAACCAAAAAACCAACTATGAATATTATTTTTGAAATGTTTACCAATGCACTATATGACAATGAAACCAACAATTTTTTTTCTCATGTTTATTTCTCAGTTTCACGCTTCATACCCCATAAAGCAGGGTAGACCAAGAATTGCATGTTAGGTGGCCTAAGTCTACGCCGCACAACTTTGCCTTATATAAACGATAAAATGGAAATACTTAATTCCTTCGAGAGTCAAAGGAACCTACTAACCTTCGTGTTTACATTCAAAAGCTATCCAACGACGCTACCGTGGACTTTTTCTCACGTTACACACTTAATAAAAAAGAAAACTTATCACGGCATCAATTTAACTAAGTGAATGAAATTGCTGGTATTAGCTGGTCGGTAGTATTAGAACCAGATTACTAACACAGAAAAAGTGTATCATGCAAATTGCATAGCCTAAGGTAAGACTCACTTTACTTATTAGAAATTTGTTTTCCTGTGTTTGTTTCCATTTTATGAGCGTTTAACAGTTTTTTCTTACTTTCTTCACGCTGTATCCCGAATGTAACAGAACAGCTAGAGGGAGCCAAGTGTTAAGGCACTCCTCAACCCACTTTTCAACGCCGCGCTTTCCCAGAGCGAAAAAATTTTAATATTAAATATTTCATTTCCTCAAAGGGGATGGAACCCACAACCTATTTGCCCCTGCGCCACAATTGGCCTCATTAACATAATATATATTAAAGTTTAACATATACATACATGAACTATTAATCACAGTCAAAGGAGGTCGGTAAAGTTATTTCCGTACGTACCTTTAACTCTACTTTTAATATATAGTTCTCTTTTAAAATAATATACCTGTTTTGCTATTACAAGTTATATATCTAGATCCCATAAAGTGACTCACTTAAATACAAAACAATAAGTTGGTTATACATTATTCCTCACACACTCATAAAAACTTAACATAGCGTGGGACAGTCGTAAAGAATTTTAATTTTTGTTGTGTAAATTCATTAATTATTCTTATAAAAAAGGGAAAGCTTTGGAAATTTATAGTTTATGTGTGAATCATACACATTTTTAGTTTAATTTAACCTGCCAAATTGAAAGCAAAATGTTTAAAGGGTTCCAAAGATATATTTTTATTGATTTCTTCTAATATATGTCATATATGGATGGCAAATGACAGGCAATGACAGTAAGGGATGACTGATGTCGAGGGGTTATCTCTCACGACGACAGTTGATTATTGTTTTAATAAGTCACTTTATAATCCTGATAATCCTTATACTACAATGAACCGGCAGAGCTCATTTAATTTTAGATTATAGTCAAAACACTGTTTTCCACCTCCAGTTTCAAATCAGGACTTGTTTTCTTACAAGAGTAGAAATATAAACATAATTTAAATATCCATAAGAGCGGATCAAACCCACAACTAACACGTGTATAGTCAAACACTGTTCTATTGCGCCACTATGGTTTTAAGAATTATAAACTATAAAAATTTTATATAGCGCCATCTATAGACACGTTGTGAAACTACGATCACGGCCGTTTTTACTATAGCATGAATGAGTAGTAAGTTCAAGGCTTTAACCGCGGGAGCTGAAAGTACAGTGAACTTTAGTACGTAACTTGTTTACACTTTATAAGGAAATGTGAAAAGTTCGCGGTTGAATATATTATCTAACTATTTTCTTTTATGTTTTAAGGCTATTTGTACTGTAATTTTATTGTTGTATTGTCGTACATGAATTCATTATATTTAATAGAAGAGGGCCTAGTAGCGCAGTGGTAGTGTTGGCTGTAGGCACGACGATTATGTGTTCAATTCCCATTCAGACGAATGACTTATTTTTATTGCCTCCCTCTGGTGACAAGACAAAGTGCAGTGTTGACTTCAGCTACGTAACCCAAAAAGTCTTGAAAGTTGCACAGTATGTGGGGAATTGAGTGTTTTGAGATTATTTGAGATTGTATAAGTGTGAAGTAAGCTAAAAAAAAATATTATAGTCTATTTTTATTTTACTGCCATCTTGTATCATTGTTGTAAACTATATCGAGCGTCAAAAAGACGAAAATGTTATATTATAACTTTTTACACTTGCATTGAATTGCATTTCAATTGCATTTCACATGAATTGGAAAACCTATTACACTTAAAAGAATTATATTCTTATAAGTATATAATAAATAATAACAACACATTTTAAATCTACGTTAATAGTTAATTTGAGACATTTCTGATTGCGTGGCGGAATACAACACCGTAGATTATGTACTGCTATAACCTGAAGGAGAATCGAATTCACAACCTTCATGTGTACAGTCTCAGTCTGTATAAATAAATGCTAAAAAGCATATGCAATATAAATAATATAGATAGCATCAATATTATAATAGCTAAAACGTAAAAAAGGCAGTATTAAATTTTCTCGGTCAAGGCTAAGTTTACTTTTGTTTTGCTTGTTTTGGTTCTATTATGTGTCGAGAGATGGCGTCTTTTTTTAATACTCAATCAGTGAATTATTCTATTGCAACATTTTAACTTAGTGGAACTGATTGACTGTAGTCATAATGGTTATGAGGTTGATGCTCGTTTGGAGGCATGATTTTGTTTAATTGGTTTTCTTTCTTTACGCTGTATATACAGAGGGAACCTACGACCGACGACCTAGTGTTTAGACACTTCGTTCCCCACATATTAATTTTTCCTTTTTATAAGGGCTGTGTTTAATTTCGCCATGAAATGTCCAAAAAAGGGAGAAAGTTCACAACGGAGTCTCTTAACATTTTGTGTGTTTGCAGGTTACCCTTACCTGACAGCAATATTGAACACGGCCAGTCATTGCTCAGAGGCATAGGTATGGACTTAGATACAACCTCGAAAAATTCAGCTTAAAGTGGGGAACGGAGTGTCTAAACACTATGTTCCCTCTGCCTACCCTGCTGCGGTATACAGCGTGAAGCCGATTCCGTAATAAAGTATAAATATAATATTTATTAAAGCATTAACATAAACTATGAATCACAATCAAAGGAAGTCGGAAAAGTGCGGATGCAGCAAATCTCTTTATGGTATCGACCATAGGAGAAACGCTCCATAGTACCTACTAACGATCAATGGGCATCTTGTGATAGGTTGCTGATAAGCGGAACACTCGCCTCACTTATTCTATGGAATAAATCTAGCATATGAATATATACATACATTTTTATGTAAATAAAAAGATTTTGTGTCTGAAAACGTAATCTTGGGTTCGTTTTTTAGATATTAGAAATAATTATAAAAAAAACAGCTTCATCCCGCGCACAGCAGGGTAGGCATTGCGTGTTAAGTGGCAGAACTCAACGCCGCGCTTTGCCTCGACACCAGAGCGAAGAAATGGAAATATAAATTTAAGTAAATATTTCATCTCCTCGAGTAGGGATCGAACCCAGAACCAGTCGGTTTTACAGTCACACTTTGTGCCCCAGCGGCACGACTGGCCTCTGAGTATTTATAAAGACGTTTATTCCTTTATAATAAATGTATTGTTATTTAAAAATATACATAATTATGAAAAAATGCTAACTAGATTTTACAACGGACAGCCTTTAATTTCGATAATTTATGAATTAAGAAAAAAATTTTTTTTGATATGATGATTTATTATAGTGGTCATTGTAGTGTCTATCTTATTTTCACATGAGATATTTCAGTTTCCACACTGTGTTGTTTTCTGCCTTGTACACGGGTGGATATGAAAATGCACTCGGAAAAAGTAAAATGGAGTATTTTTACACTATGTTCTCTCTGTTGACAGGGCTTAATGCGGGATACTACTACCCATGGCCTTATAAATCTAATAAATATAAATATATATTATTATTTGACAGAAAAATTCGAATGCAACAACTCTTGCATTATATTATTTCTTATTATTAACAGCTATCTTTTTAGAAGAGGCCATCATGGCGTAGTAGGAGCACAAGCGTGTGATTGTAACGCGAAAGTTGTGGGTTTGATTCCCACAAAAGAAAATGAATTATTATTTATTAATATTTTCTTTTCTAGCGCGGCGTTCAGCTCCGCCACTCTACTACTTAATACCTCGAAAACTCGGAGGAAAATGTGCGGCGGCTAGGTTCCATTTGACTACGCTGCTATTAATATGCAGGATACAGCGTGAATATCAAAAGAAAATCTCCATTCTTTGAATACACCATTATTATTTTTTTTCTAAAATTTACACTTTATATACATATTCATTTACACGTGTATGAAGACGGAACTAAAGTAACTTAACTTTTACTCGGATTATCTTATTTAATCACAAAAATCTTTACGCCTCGAATATTACAAACAAGTACTGGTCTCTATCGTAATAAGAAAAATTAAATATAATTGCAACTCATTACAGAAGGAAGCTTAACTTAATATTCTAACGTATTACTATAGTCTCTATAGTTAAAACTTTAAGGTTTAGTATTCGTTACGTTTCTTTAAAGTTTTACGAATTTAAACCTTATGCCATTGTAATAAAGTCGCTGTCTAAGTGTATTATTGAAGATGCTACAGTCCTCTTTTCCCATAGCTTTTACTGTAACCTTTATCCATTCATCGTGTATAATAATCTTTTCTGTTGGAATAAAAGAAAATTGCTTGGTTGATTGTTGGTTTTAATTAGCTTTTTAAATGTTTTAAATTAAAATATTTTATATCTATAATTTAGTAATATTTCATACAACATATATATTTTTTTAACTTCACGCTGTATTTCACAAATAGCATGGTAGACAAAGGGAACTCCGGAACCTAGTATCAAGCACTTAGTTCCTCCTCTTTCCGCGGAATTCTAGAGAAATATTATGTTGAATAGCGGAACTCAACGCCGTGCTTCTGCCTCTTGACCAGAATGACGAAAATCTCAAATATTTTATTTCCTGAATTTGTACTGAACTCATAGCATGTCGCATTTAAAGTCCCGCGCTTATGTTTAACATTTCTATAAAAGAAAAATCAGAAATTGTACCATGATCGTAGGATGAAATCCTGGTTTATGTACACGTATTTGCTTTTAGCATTCTGTTCTCAGTTCCCTTAAATTATCTTTTTATATATTATGCTGTAGTAAAGCTATAAAAGTTGTTTTGTTATAATGAAATTCATTTTAGTAAAGGTGAATTTTGTTTTTATAATAGATTTAGTTTTAAAAAATGTCTACATTGAGTTATTAAAAGATTTTTTTTGTAAAAAACTGAATAACTAAACTGTTTTACACGTAGTTTATGTAAATAAAACTTCTGATATTTTATATTATTTAATCATCAAAATAATCTCTTTGTTTTCAATAAATTAATATAAAGCATTTTACTAATAATAAAAAATAATTTATAATAGACATCATTATTATGAGAAAAAAATAAATAACGAAGAAAACCCGTGAGGATGACTTAGAAAAACAAAACAAAACAAAAAAACAAACAAAAACAAAATAAACTTACATTATACTAAAATAAATTAATTAAAGCCAGGTACATGTAGAGAACCATACATATCTATCTTAGCAGCAATTCTATAAACATAATAAATACTAAAATACCTATAAGGCTTACAAACAATTGATCGTTAGAATCATTACACATCACAATCGAGAATAAATAGTGAAATCGTCTTATAAAAAGGTCGTTTAACTAGGTTTCTAGGGCTTTTGAGCGGCGTAGGCTAAGTTCTGGGCGTCGAGAGATCGCCCCCAGCCCCCGCTGCTGTGGCCGCCCCCGCTGCTGCTGTAGCCACCTGCGTCTCCACCATAACCACTGGCACCAGCGTAGTCGTGGCTGGAGGTATGGCTTGATGTATGATGAGGGTGGGCAACCACTTCGTATGTTACATGCTTCTGCTGGGACAACAATTTCTTCAATCCTATAATAGCGGACAGTACTAGCGCCAGCTTTCCAATCAATAATGCCTTTCCGGCTATCAAAGCGATCGCGCCGATCGCCAAAGGTAACAACGCAGCCATTTTAAGAACAACTGCAGCGATCAAAGGTCCAAGAATTTTGGAGGCCTTCTTCTTTTTGCCCCTGCTTTCTTCTGACAAATCACTGTCATCTGTGAAGGATGACACAGTATCCTCTAAAGCTCGTCCTACACTTGACACAGTGTCAATGACATCAGATCCCTTAACTTCGACTCTTAGAGAATGCGTTTCTAAATAATTCTTCATCTTCGAAACAGGATCCAAAGCTCTGGGCGCGCCAGTTTCCGGTGGAACGTCGCTCGCTCGAACTACAGTCACCCCGTCCGTTAAGGCAAAGCTTTCCTTTTGTCCGATCATTTTGTCGACGAAGGAGAAAAACTTGTATTTTAGACATGATGTGGAATCTTTTTTGAGGCAATCACTAAATGTTTCTATATCGTTTTCCGAGTGGCTGGTGTCTTGAGCGGGAAGGGCGCAGCACGACGCCACTAGTGCGATGAAAGCGACCGTCTTTAACATGGTAGCGTTAGAAATAGACTGTGCGCCGGCGCAGCGAAGCTTACTTTAAATACCACTCCGCACCCCTCGCTCGGTGGAAAAAATTGAAATAACTTGGACTTTCTCAGTCTGGGAGTAAAAGTGACGTCCAGGTTTCATAACGTTTCGCGAAAGCCTACGACCTGCGCAAAGGTCGTGAACTTCTGTCTAATTATTTATATAATTCTTAAAGTAAATATAAGCAAGAAATAATTAACATTGTATTTATTTGTTCAAAAAATTATAAATATTTTAGTTACATACGTTATAGTTTATTTCATTATTTTTCTGTACAGTTTATTTCATTATTTATCTGTCTGTATTTGAAGGCGTAGTGGTGCAGGGGCACAAACAGTAAACTCGACGGTTGTGGGTTCGATTCGTAGTCAGGGAAACGAAATGTTTAATATTTTTATTTCATCACTTTCGTAACGAGTCAAAAGTGAGGCGTTGAGTTCCGCCACTCACACTCGCATTCGGCCGAATGTGGGGTACGGAAATGACGTAATAAGGAAAGAAGTCTCTTAATATTAGGTTACCAGTCCCTCTGCCTACCCTGCTATGTGTTGGTAGCAGTATGGTGAAAAACATTCTATTTTAAATAGAAACAAATTGAAATGAAAGCTATGTAAAGTTTTTTGTTTTAAATATATAAAAAGTACTTAAAGAAGCCATAACTTTACTTACCTGTACGTAGAGTTAATTTATTCTGAGATTTTTATTAGTTTTAATAACATAAATCGATCATATCATTAAAAAATAAATAAATGGACCATCATTTGGAATATGTCTAAATATAATCTAAATAATAATTCTAGGAATAAAGGTTCAACCAACCTCAACGATATTTATATCTAAAAAATTGAACAATTTTTTAAAAATTATTTAATTTTGACTGGTTAACTGTTTAGAACAGAGAGCTTTATATAGGTATATATTTTTTATATAAAATTTCTTAGTCTACATTATTTATAATATTCAGTTAATGTAAAGGATATAAAACTACTATACAAATATTACAAAGCCGACATGGCGTAGGAGCACAAACGAGCGTTTGTGAACGAGACGGTTCTGGTTTCGATTCACACTTGGAGGAATGAAATATATAATATTTTCATTTCCTCATTATGAATGATATGACAAAAACGGGGCCAAGAAATACGGCGTTTAACTCCATTTGGATTTGGCATATAGTGGTGAACGAGATTCCTATATTACCTGTGAAAGAAAAAAATATCTTAAACATAAATAATTAAGTGTTAACAACAACTAGTTATGTGAATAAATTAAATTATAAATTTAAAAAGTTATGTGAATATATGTATACAAAATTATTATACTTCAATTATTTAATTAATAATTAAAGTTATTATATTCAAATAGATTAGAAGTTAAAACGACGTGTTTAACTACTAAAGTTGTCAAGTCGCTGTGACTAGCATAAAATTCATTTTATATGTTGACATAAACAATTATGAATGATAAATGTATGTATGTACAAAAAATATTTATTTTACAGTTATAGGCCAGTCGCGGCGCAGAGGCGCAAAGTGTGACTGTAAAATCGATTGGTTGTGTGGCAAAATTAAATATTTATTTACATTTATATTGTAATTTCTTCGCTCTGGTGTCGAGACAAAGCGCGGCGTTGAGTTTATTACTCAACACATAATGCCTCCAGAACTCGGCGGAAAGTGGGGAACGGAGTATTTTAACACTAGATTCTCTCTGCCTACCCTGCTGTGTGGGGATACAGCGTGAAGCTGTTTTTTTTTAAATGTTACAATAATATATTTTAAATATTAAAAGAAGGTGAAGTATAAAGAGTCGCAATTTTTTATCCCTCTCCGTCTTACAATTCTCCATCGTTCTCTACGTATTATTCGGTTGTGGCTGTAGGTGTAAAAAATGATTGTGCATCTTATTTTTTTTCTGGGAGAATATATCTTTAGTTTCGGTAATTACTACCTTAAATATAAAATTTTCTTTTTCCAATCTGAAAAGCAAAGCGCAAAGTAATTTTTGTGTTTTTGAAGTTCTTGTTGTTGTCATTGTGTGAAAATGAAATAAAACTAGTTTCTAGATTTTTCTGCTCATATTAATTTTATATTTTTTTTTAAATGTTATTCTGTAGATAAATATTATACAAAGTTACAATTAAACTTATGTTTCTTTTAAATACACCATCTAAATATAAGCAAAAACCTCAACAAATAAATTCTATTGTAGATCAAAATCTTTTTGTTTATCTTACTCTACCTAATTACTTGCAAATTTAACTTCCTTAACCGAGAAAGCGTTAAACCATTTCGGTTAAACTAAAACAAAAGTAAGAGTTAAGCCCTCTCTTAGTCACGCATCCGGCAATGCCTTTTATTCTGCGCACGCGCATGTCTCCTTCGATTGATGTGTCAATTTAATGTATAGATTCTAATCACGGTAAAAATATATATACTCTATAGGTGAAGCTTTCCTTTTTACCTTTTTGAAGAACATACCACAAATTCAATATTTGTGGTATGTTCTTTTTAGCATTTTTTATCTTTTATTTCTGTTTCACGCATTAGCTCGCAGCAGGATAGACAAAACTAACTAAGAGTTAATATATATATCCGTTACTCTTATTTTATTCCTGTGTTTGAATTATAGTCCTATCAGATAACAGAAACAAAATCATTCTCTCCTCTTAAAATAGAGAATACACTGCCATCGTATTTATATACAGTCCCGATTGTGGTAAGAGAATTTAATTGAAAACACATTTTAGTATCTTTATTGGATGAATTTATCAATATATCAAACATCAAACGAATGTAATATTATAGTAATATTTATTATATTTTAAGTTTTGTATATTTCCTCTACATTGATTAGATTTACTATTTATATACATATGTAAAATCCCTATAGGTATAGTGTAATTGATGAGTTCGACCTCGGTGTGTAACAAATAGCAAAATTTTCATATAACCTTACCTAGATTACAAGGTTAGTAGGACGTTGGTCTGATCGTAAACATGAGGCCCGCCGGTAGAAAATACATTATTTATATATGTACATGTCATTTTATGGGGTTCTTGCCTTCTTGTATATTAGATAGACTTTTAATTCGTATATTATTTGGTAGTGGAATAATTAGTTTAAAGTACCAAATTCAAAATATTTTCTTTTACTTACTTACTGGACTATGTAAAAAATCTGAAATAACGATCATATCAAATTCTTGCAGAATAGAAAAAATAATCAGTTTCACGCTGTATTCCGCATATAGTAGGATAGACATAGGAAACCTAAAATTAAGACATTTCGTTCCCCACTTACCGCTGAATTTTTCGAGGCATTGCGTGTTGAGTTACGGAAGTCAACGTCAGGCTTTTGCTTTGGTGCCAGAGCGAAGAATTGAAAATATTAATAAATAATAATTCATTCCTCCGAGTGGGGATTAAACCCACAACCGCGTTATAATCGCACTCTTTGCTCTCTGCGCCACGACGGCCGTAGGTATAAGTGTATTGTTGTAACTTAAAAAAATACCGACACCCAACACGCAACTGGAAAATTCCGCGGAAAACGGAGAACGGAGTGTTTTAACCCTCCTCTGCACAGAAAACCGTGATGTTGTATAAAATCTTGATATGGGAAATAACGATAGATACTAACCTAGCCCCATTAATCCAGTTAGCTGTTCTATTATTCTACATACGTTTTATGAGAAATTTTCACAATGGGCTAACTATTGTTTTATATAACAATCATTGATATATATTGTCTTAGGTATATACGTTTTTTATTTAATAATGTTTTTTTTTATCCCGCATAGCAGGATAGACTTAGGGAACCTAGTGTAACAGGCGGAACCTAGTTCTCGTCCAATTAAATCTTCACAGGGAGCCCTGTAAAATTTGACTAGGTTCTGACTGATAATTCTAATGAAATGTTGTGTTTGTATGTCTATTCAGTTTTATTTTTATTTACAGGTTGTTTGTTTCATTATAATTTTTTTAATGTTTTTGTTTAGTATTTTTTTCATGCTGTATCCCGCACATTCTAAGATACTGTGTTCCTGCTTTTTTGATGTATTCACGAAGCAGTGCGTGTTAAGCTGGCGGAACACAACGCCGCGCTTTTGCCTTGGTACCAGAGCGAAGAAAATGAAAATCTTAATAAATAATTCCCGAGTGGCAATCGAATCCACAACCGTCGCAATACGATCACACACTTGTACCCAAACACTTGCTACGACAGCCTAAAATTATTATTAGATATTTTGAACTGTAGGTACGTTTATTTTTATTATTATCTTAAGAATCTATTAAATGTTTTGAAAGCTGAAATATTAATATGAAAATTATGAATATTAAATATATTAATATACGTGTTACGTTACCTTTTCATAAGGTAGTCTTATATCTTTCACTTTTCATTGTGAGGTTCATTGACATGATCATCGTCGGACGCGCGGATGCTGGAGGCGATCTTATTGTTGGGATAATAATATGTGAATTATAAAACTAACCAACTGAGGCCAGTCGTGGCGCAGTGGCACAATGGAGTTCGATTCCCACTCGAGGAAATTAAATATATAATATTTCCCTTTTATATTCGCTCTGGTGTCGAGTTAAAGTGCGACGTTAAGTTCCACTTAACATGCAATGCCTCGAAAATTTTATGGAAAATGAGGAACGGAGTGTCTTAACACTAGGTTCCCTCTGTTTACCCTACTGTGTGCGTGCCTCTGCAGCGTGATTGTAAAAAAAAGTATTAAACCAAGAACCGTGTGGCTTAGTTGAGATGTGCTTAAATGAAGGCGATAATAGCGAAATTAGACAAAGATAAGTGAGAGTGAGAGTATCAAGGCACTCCGAACTCCCGCTTTAAATATTGCTGAAGTTGACGTCGCGTCTTTTATTAGCTACCAGGACATAACCGGATGCAAAAGACTGTTTAACTTGAGACGGCGCGTATTGTGTGGAGGTTCCCATCCCCGGTGGTCTCTGGCCCTAGCTAACGATGGTTTGGACCCTAATCCCACCCTCGGAAGAAAAAGAAAGAAAGAAGAAAGAAAGAAAGAACTCTATTTTATTACAAGACAACAATTTTATATATAAATTAAAAATTAAATTAAATTAGCTTCACGCTGTATCCCGCACACAGCAGGGTAGGCAGAGGGAACCTAGTGTTAAGACACTCCGTTCCCCACTTTCTGCCGAATTCTGGAGGCATTGCGTGTTGAGTGGCAGAATTCAACGCCGCGCTTAACCTCGACACCAGAGCGAAGAAATGGAAATATAAATTTAAGTAAATATTTCATCTCCTCGAGTGGGGATCGAACCCACAACCAGTC
>JAATLQ010007058.1:72853-83649 GCA_013421005.1 Heliconius erato x Heliconius himera | reverse complement strand
TTTTACATATTTTATATATTTTTAAATGTTTTTTTTTATAACAATTTATATTTAAAAATCAATTTATTTCTCTTATGTAATAAAAGTATATATTATATTATGATGAGATTCGAATTAGCAACTATCACAGTCAGATTATGTTCAGTAGATAGGTTTATACTTATAAATACTATACAAATACACTTTTTATTACTGTTAATAACTTTGATGAGGTTCAACCGTGAGAAGGTAACTATGCAAAAAATTACTTGCGGTCATTAGCCTATATGGCTTTCAAGCTGCATGCATTTTTTTCCATAATATATAATAATAAATATATATTGTGGATTGTTTTAATTTCCATCCGCTATTCAAATAAATGTTAATGTTTGGCAAAATTAAGCGTAAAGTGGACAACGGTGTGGATCAACACTATGTCTGTTTAAAACAAGATAGATATATACTTATTTAGAAAACGTATAAAAATTTGAACGTTGCGGGACTCGAACCCGTGCCTCCTGGAAACCGACCAGGCGCTCTGACCACTAAGCCATACGTTCTCATCAAGCTATTTCGAAACTTTTATACGCTTGCTACAATTTATTTATGTTGTTAGCATCTCTGTAGGGAGATTTTTACAAATATCCGCTACCCAACGATAATTACTAAGAATTATCGTCTGGCAAGGGAGAATGCTATTTATTAAATATTTTTAACATTTTTAAAGTGTTATTTTATACGTTTTCGAAATAAGTATTTTTCTTCCCTTAGTGTTAAATAACACTTTAAAAATGTTAAAAATATAGATATAACTAAGTGTTAATACACTCCCTTCTTCAGTTTTCGCCTAGTTTTAAGGGACTTTGATTCCGCATCCATTGTGTATATTTTATCAGATATGTCTTACGATCAATCTTGTTGTCTTGTAATAATTCAATAGTATTAGAAGGAATTATTGTAATTGTAATGATATAGAAAACAAATGAAATAAGAAAGAGTTGTGTATGACTTACGACTTACGAATATAACATATTCTAAGTGCCCGATGTGTTTGATTGCAGGTACAGTGTGCTACGTTGAAACAACTATATTGATTATAGCATATATTAATAATAGTTTCCGAGATTAGCGCTATGGATCAAACGAACTCAGCAGACTCCATGTACATATAGTATATTTATTAGAAAAAATCAAAATCAGCTTTACGATGTATCCCGCACACAGACAGGTAGGCAGAGGGAACTTAGTGTTAAGACACTCTTTTCCCCTCTTTCCGCCGAGTTCTAGAGGCATTGCATGTTGAGTGGAGGAACTCAACGCCGCGCTTTGCCTCTACACCACAGCGAAGAAATGAAAATATAAATGCAAGTAAAAATTTCCTCGAGTGGGGATCGAACCCACAACCAGTCGATTTTACAATCACACTCTGTGCCCCTGCGCCATATGTAAAATATTGAGTAAAGTCATGAATCGCACACGTGTTTCAATTAGAAAGCTACGATTCATACACAATATAAGTGTGTTCAAAATAACATTTAATTAATTGAAAATTGACGACGTTACGGACATTTTTTTATACTTTCTCTGTCACTTATTGTTATAACCTGATAATCTATAAGCAGAAATGTGGGCTTTATAAATAACTAGCTTTTACATGTTCCCTGTGGTGGTCAAATGGAAGTCACTAAGTTACTCTGGAAATTTTAACGTTATATAATGCATAGCCTTCCTCACTATATATTAAATCCAAAACCAAAAGATATTTTCAATTTATTCGAGCCACTAGTTCCTGTGATAGCGTTCAACAAACAACATTCTTCAATTTTGTAATATTAGTTAAGATAGTTATAGAGAAAATATTATAAATATCTTAACAAATGTTCGATCTTCCTTTTCACGGACGAAGGCAATTTCGAGTTTAGGAGGTTAGGATTCGATTTTCATTGGACATTAAAATTAAATTGTTTTGTTACACTCTGATAAGATACAGCGCGGCCACTAATACCTACTAGGGATATGGAAGATGGAAAACTGAGTGTTTTGACACTGGATTCGCAATTTTCTCTCATCTATACAAAAAGATGCTGCTAAACACCCTTGCTATATACGAAATACAGCGTGAAGCTAAAAAAATAGATAAAAAAAAGAAATAAGTGATTTATAAAATGATTCGAATCAGAGCTTTATAAACCAGTTTGTGGGAAGCTTATAATAATAATTATTATATAATTTTATTTGATATTCTTATGCATATTTAAACTATGTTTGTAGGTTAATTATATTGTAATTATACCAAACAATATACTTATATATGAAATTATTTTATATAATTACATTTTTAAAGCCAAATTAACACTGACAGTAAGTCAACCGTATGAAAGAAATTTTTAGCTTCACGCTATATCCTGTGCACAGCAGGGTAGGCAGAGGGAAACTAGTGTTAAGACACTCCATTCTCCTTACTTTCCGCCGAAATCTAGAGGCATTGTGTGCTGAGTGGCGGAGCACAACGCCGCGCTTTGCCTCGACACCAGAGCGAAGAAATGGAAATATACATTTAAATAAATATTTCCTTTTACTCGAGTGGGAATCGAATCCACAACCAGTCGCGTTTACAGTCACACTTTGGGCCTCTGCGCCACGATCGGTCTCAAATATGTTAATAATTATTATTTTACCTACACGCCCGCATAAAGCTGGATAGAGACAGTGGGTACCTAAACTTAAGACACTACAGGCTAGCCAATTACTTTGTTAAACTGATTGTGAGTGATAGAATAATAAAATTAGTATAAAACTAAACTTTCCATATATTTTATGGAGTTTTTATTTACGATTTCGAAATTCACTACAAAGCAAAAAATCTGCATTTGTATCACTTAAATTATAAATGAATTACTTTTTGCTTTACTTCATACTCAATAAGTAGATATGTACTTAGATATAAAATAGAATTTTGGTCCCTCCAAAGAATCTAACCACTGGACTTAAAGGGTAACTGGATCCAAGGGTAAGGTGTCACGGTCAGCTTTCGCCACTCTCGTTTGTCTCGGGTCGATGGTTACAACATGATATTATGTTTACACTCTGTTTGTTCTTACTATAAACTTGCTAATATCTTTAGTGACATTGAAAGTTAATTATAAATTATGTTCATGACAAACGCGGCGTTGAATTCCGCCACTCAACACACAATGTCTCGAAATTTGGGCGGAGATTGGGAAACGGAGTGTGTTAACATTACGCCTCCTCTGTCTAGAGAATTCAATGCGGGATACAATGTGAAGAAAAAAACATATATTAGATAATGTATTAGTGGATAAAAAGTGTGAAATATAGTTCATTCTCCGGTGTGGGAATCGAACCTACACTGTCGCATTTACTGCCGCGGCGGCCTGAACTGAACTGAAAATAATATTTTGTATATATGTATATTCTTCCAACGAAATCTTCTATTTAAGAGAGCATCAAAAAATGATGTTTAAAGCTGTTAACCTTAATTAAAAACAAAAAGCAAAATATAGCATGTAATGTGCTAAGAAACTATAAAAATCATTATAAAATTATTCACGCTCTAACAACACATTTTCGTGAAACATAGAAAGTTCGAGTTTCACACGTCTGTCTGTCTGTGTACACGATTTTTATCATAAACAATGAAATTGTTGCATTCCCTTTACATTGCAATCAACTTTGACCTTAACTTTCTCTTGATTAAACTTGGATAATAATAGGGTATCGACTGTACTGTGTCATAGTATCTTCAGTTTTATTCTAGTGTCAAGACATGCCGTTCTCCGCTTTCTTGCTGTCTTCGAAGCGTTGTGTCTAGTCTCGGAGCTTAACGCCGCACTTTGTCTTATACATTCATGTTATATAGGCCTTATTTATATTATTGTCCACAAATTTAAAATTTTAACCGTAGCGTTTGGCGCTCCGTTCTCTCTGACTACCCCGCAAGGGATAAAGCGTGAAGCTAAGTTAAGTTAAGTTAAGTTAAGTCCACAAATTTGAACGTATTATGACTTAATATTACCTATTTAATTACAATTCAATATTTAGATGGCCATAATAATTTAACATGGAGAATAATATTTTTCATATTCTTAAATAAAAAATCAGTCAGATATCATTACACTTTATTTCGCTCTTGCCACTCCAAGGAGGATTTCGGTTATGACGAATTATACTTTTAGTGTTATAAAATGAGTCAAAAAATGCTCAGCACGTCGAACGAATGAGTGATGAAAGAATGGCAAAAGAGATTTATGACGGAAAAGTGAGTGGTAAACGAGGTAGAGGGGAGACCTCGGTTGATCTTCGAAGACACAGTATCAAAGATGCTGAAGGAAGGTCATGTAGAAAGCATGAGACCCCCCTGAGGGCATGTATGAAGAGATTGATGACAGTGGACGAGGCGAAAGAGTTATGTAGAGACGGTATCGATTGGTGCTCCGTTCTCTCTGACTACTCCGCTTTATTAATATATATTTACGTGTACTCCTAAATTAAAGACTTACGATGTGAAAAATCTTAAAAAATCGATTAAAATAAATAAATGAAATATAAATATGCTTACACTAATCCACTAAACACGCTTAACAATATTTGATAAGGCATTGTTTTATTATTCCTTATAATACAGCTAGGCTATTATAGTTCAGCATCAATTTTGATAATCTAAAAATCATCAATAAAAAATCGATAACAAAAAAATCGGGACCCAAACAAGCATGAGCGTGTACAAACAGACAGACAAATATTAAAACAATCATAGATACCCGTTTTATTACTATTTTTACATTATTTTAATATATTTTTTCGTGAATATATGAATTTCCGCACTTTTTACCCGACTGCGGTACCCGAAGTTCGAAAGGATGTTTATGTTTTTAGCACGTATGTTATGTATGTCCGTTACTTTGTTCTCTTGTAACTGTTAAATCAGTGAACCGATTTTAACAAATGATACGTCGTTGGATTTTTCTTGATGGCACGAGTGTTACTGGCTATATTTAATTTGTTTACG
Organism: Heliconius erato x Heliconius himera; assembly: GCA_013421005.1. Classification (NCBI taxonomy): domain Eukaryota; kingdom Metazoa; phylum Arthropoda; class Insecta; order Lepidoptera; family Nymphalidae; genus Heliconius; species Heliconius erato x Heliconius himera. The sequence continues at coordinate 78,641 of JAATLQ010007058.1, read as the reverse complement.
CAGTCAGTTTTATTGTTTTCCTTATTTCTACTTTTAGTTTAGATAGATAGCAAATATAAATTATAGATTATTAGAGATAAAAATCCATTTAAGTAGGTAATTTCCGTAAAAGTGGAATGCAAAGCGCATTCACACAATTAATACCGAGATCGTGGTAATTATTTTATCTAATAATGTAAATCTTTATTGTGTCAATATGTCATTTTTTCGTTTGTATATTGTTTGTATGGGAAAAGCTGTACTTATATCAAGATCATTGGGTTATGAAGACGTAAATATAAAGTGACATTTATGCATTGTTCTGTCAGATAACTTAATATATGTTGCTTGCCCATTTGTGCCCTTTATTTTTGAGTTTTTTATCGGATGCCCACCCCAGAATAGTCTGCTGCCCACTCTAGAGAGTGAAAATGATTTTAGGATAAAGATATTACAATCTTGTTTTTTTATTTTGACCTCTAAATTTAATAAATATAATAAAACGTTTAAGTTATTTTTTAACCTTAATAAAACATTTAAGCTATTTATATAATATTTTATGTTATGGAAATGACGTTATACTTAAACCGACTTTCTCATAAAACTATAGTACTATATAAGTAATAATAATATGAGGAGTTTTATATAAAACTAGAACAGTCTCATTAGGTATCCCACGCAAATGGAGTCTATTATACTTATTCATGTTTATATGTAATTTATTATTGTCGTTGATATGATTTTTCCCATCACATTTTTCTACTAGGAAGGTTGGCTACTTTCATTCAGGCTTAAAATATATGTTAACAACTGAACTCAGTAGTATAAGCTATGTATGAACTATGAGTGAATTTTGACTCTTACTTTTTGGAATTTTTAAAATATAAAAATGGTGACTCTAGGTTATCCTTAAAAGATAGAGTAAAGTATATTTTTATAGTTCCTATTTTTATAATTTTTTACCAATTTCAACCGTTTACACAGCGCACGCAGGAAAGCCGTCAGGTTCGTTCGTTTTTGCAACAATTTTGTTGTTACTCCGTTCCTGTTGTTCGTAGCATAATATGATATAGCCTATACTCTACAGCCTTCCTCGATAAATGGACTATCCAACACAACAAAGAATTTCTCAAATTGAAGCAGTACTTCCTGAGATTAGCTTTAGGTCGAAAAAAGACTATAGCGTATTAGAAAACTCCGTTACCTAGTTTCAGCTCAATTTTGAGATATTGTGCTGAGACATTTTACTAATATAATCAGAAACACTACGATCATCGGACAGGTATTTGAATGTACGAGGCCGAGCGTCTGATAGAGAGAAACAGACAAACAAACAAATTAATAAATAAACATAGGTCAAATTAGGTTCACCTGCAATAGGAGATAGCTTTAAGTATTATATTTACCACGCATAAATATCGAACCTGTGAACTGCGCTGTAATGAGTACGTACATCGTCAAATTTAATTATAATTGTAGATAGGTCTCATAAAGCCATTTGGATTTAGACTTTCTCTTTTTATGCTATCGTGTAATTGGGATTGTTTTGAAATTGTAATATTTACTATAAGTGATTTTAGATTCAAATATCTCACTGGGAAATGTTTTCTAAGAAGTTAGCTCTGGTAAACAACGTACGGTGTTGAGTTCCGCCGCTTATAACGCAAAGCATCCAAAATTGGGCAATAAGTGAGGTAGAGGCCAATCATGACGAAGGGAGATAAGTGTGGAAATGTAAACGCCACAGGTTGTGGGCTCGATTCTTCTGAGAAAAAGAAATATTTAATATTTTATGGTAACGAGGCAAAACGCGGCGTTGAGTTCTGCCACTCAACACGCAATGCCTCCAGAATTCGGCAGAAAGTGGGGAACGGACTCTCTTAACACTAGGTTCCCTCTGCCTGGTCTGCTGTGTACGGGATACAGCGTGAAGCTTATTTATTTATTTTACTTATGTAGGTATAATGTATATTTATTTTATGATTTAAGCCAAGTGTTTTTTTTATTTCTTGTTTATATATTCGATTATGCGAATATTTGTTTATACCTTAAACGCAATCGCTATTCCATTTAATCGAAACCTAATTCCTACTGTATCTAGTTTTTTTTAGCACACTTCGAAAGTTCAAACGAGATGGGAGATGCATGAACTATAAACTTTAAAAGAGAATTAAATATCATAATGCGAGCCGAGGTTATCGTGGCAAATGGGCACAAGAATTGACATTAATTTTAAAGTGATTTATTAGAAAATTTTCTCCGTTCTCTCCGCGTAGAAATCAGCGGGAAAGAAAATAAACTTTCACCTTTCAAAGAATAAAGCACAATAAATAATTATGTTTCATAAGAGGTTGATAGCGGATAGTCATGTAGAAAGTAACGTACCCGCACTGTACGGTGTACCTCTCTTTACCTCGAAACACGATTCAACGAGATCGTTCCCACAGTGTAAGTTTAACTAGAGATTGATCAAATTCACAGAATATATTTGTTGTTTTTTTTTAATATTTAATTCGTATGTTTATTAAATTAATGATTCATATATTAGTGTTGATTATTAGTTTTTTTTTAATTTCACGCTGTACATAGCAGGATAGGCTGAGGCAACCTCAAGAACTAGTCTAAAGACACTTCCATTCCCAACTTTAAAACGAATTCTGGATCCAATCCATGACTGTGCGCCATGATTATAGGTACCTACCGTTTTTACAAGATTTTTAATAACATTTTTTATACGTCCAACCAACACTAAAAATTGCCAGTTTTAATTGTCAAATTTTAGTTGTCATTATTTTGACAATGATTGTAAAAAAACACAATGATTGTAAAAAAATTAAAAGAAATTTTAAATTCTCTTATTTGATGCAACAATGTCAGCAATTGTACTTTTTTTAAAAAAAAGTTAAATTTATGAAATATGCGCAGACAATAATTTACAAATTTTGTTTTTTGTGTAAATACGTCAATGTTGCACCAAATGAATGATATATACACATAATATATTATATTATTTACTCTGAACGAACATTACTCTATGACATTGTGCTTTAAACACCTGTTCGTGAGTATAAAAGTATAAAGCTATCAAATGTTTTTTTTTAATATTCTAAATGGTGTTTAATGATTATGATACTTCAAGAATTGGACAATCATAATATAGTGGTGCATTGGCACTGCAGCGTGTGATTGAAATACGACGGTTATGGGTTTGATTCATACTCGGTAGCGAGTGAGAAAAGTATTTTTAGAATAAATCAGCTTCACACTGTATCCCGCACACAGCAGGGTAGGCAGAGGGAACCTGGTGTTAAGACTCTCCGTTCCTCACTTTCTGCCGAATTCTGGAGGCGTTGCGTGTGGTGGAGAAATTATTTTTATTATATTTTATTTTTATTTAACATTTTGTATATAACTTCTATTTTTTTGCTGTAAAGAAAAATATAAATAGGTCAAAACTTTTGATAGCAGATAAATTAGGAATTAAGAAGGTAAAATTATATCGTTACGTTTAAGTATAGTAAAAATAATATTTTATAACTATATCATTAGCTCAGTCCATTTTACCAACATTTCCTGTTTGAGGCCATCGCCTCGTGGCCCTTGGGCCAGTGATGCAGCGTATAACTGTAAAGATGACATTTGTAGGTTCGATGCCTATTAAGAGAAACAAATTATTTTTATTTTATTGCTAGAAAGAAGACAAAACATCCCGGAAATTATAACTGGACGAAAACGGGAAACGGAGTGATTTAACACTAAACTACATACAACGTGGAGCTGAAAATATATATACAGAATAAATTAAATGGATATGCGTAAAATACGTCTGTCAGTACGTACATAATAATTAAAGTTTAAATATTAAGTAACTTAGTCTTAAGAGATGAGCTTCTTAAGAGTCGGATATCCTAAGCGGTGCTGCAATTATGGAATACGGCGACGGTTTCTAACTACAACCGGACCTTATATATTGTATGGTAGACAGCAAAATTGTACTAGAATATTTGAAACTAGATAAATATATCTTACCATTGTATAGGATTTCTCACGACGTGAAGACGATGATGGATGGGTATGTTTTATAATGCAAAAATATCTATGTAATACTCATTTTAATATAATATGTATTGATATGTTGAGGCCGTCGTGACCCAGGGGCACAAGGGTGTGCCTGTAATTTATATTTCCTTTTCTTCGCTCTGGTGTCGAGGCTAGCGGAGCTTTTAAGTCCGCCACTCAACACGCAATACCTTCCAAGAATTCGGAAAACACGGAGTGTCTTAACACCAGGTTCCCTCTGCCTACCCTGCTGTGTACGGGATATAGCGTGAAGCTGATGTAATTTAATTTTTGTTTAATGTATTGTTATCTTTTGTATTTAATGAACGTGAGGGATAAATGTGTTATTCATTTATTTAAATTCATCAATTTATAGAAACAAATATTATTTAATTACGAATTAGACTTACAAACCAACCAAACCAGAGACCAAGAGATCGTTAGTGTGCTCCACTGCTCAGGGCTCGAGCCCAGGACGTACATGATTGTAACAAATACAATCCGGCGTCTCATTAGACAGTCGTGGCGGAGTGACACTTCAACTGACTGTAAACGTGAAGGTTGTGAGTTTGATTCTCGGAAATAAATTATTTTCATTTTAATACCTCTGGTAACAAAAAAAGCGCGTCATTGAGCAAAAAATATAGAATTTAACCAAAAAGAATTATACAATTTAGTTGCTTGATTTTCCCCAGCATACAAAGCAAGCAACTATTATCCATATACAATATTTATTTACAGAACATTATTATGTTTCTTGAATTTTACAGTTTCTTGTCTCTACAAATCATAAAAATTAAATTTCAACAAATGATATTGACTAAAAAACCACTAGAGACACAAAAAACAAAAATCATATATTTTTACGCGGACAGTACACGATTTGCAGTTGGCCTTATTAGAAACTATGGGTACATGTCGTCGCTGCTTACCACTTTTTAGTTATTTCCACGTCCAGAGTGTACAGTATTTTATCAAGAGGGAAAAGTATGTATTTGATATTTCATATACATACTTTTTTCTCTTGATAAAATGTATTTATTATATACCTTCATATATTAAAAACTCGAGGCCGTAGAGGCGCAGGTGCAGGTACTATTGTGGGTTCGTGCGCGAGAGTTGTGGGTTCGATCTCCACTCTGGGAAGTAAATTATTATTTGTTAACATTTCTTCTTCGCTATGGCACTAAGGCAAACGCCCGCCGTTGAGTTCCGCCACTCAACACGCAATTCATCCAAAATTAGGGCGGAAAGTGGGGAACGGAGTGGTTTGACACTGTTCTCTCCGTCTATAGCCGGAGTTATATGGAGAATACAGGGTGAAATTTAAAAATAAAACGTAAAAAAACGTTTCGACATTTAAATTAAAATGATAAATGGATGTTAAATTTTTTATGAATTTATTTAGAGTTTGAAATTTTTATTTTTATTAGATTTTGAACGGCAGACTTTATGGTTTATTCTTTCATAAAACAATTTATCATATTAAAGTAAAAAAAAATTGCACTGCCATCTCTTATACAATATTGATAATACAATTTAAAACATAGATGGTGCTGTTTTCAACATTAATATTTTTTTAAGTAAGTTAAGACCGTCTGTTAAATGGCAGAAATTAACACAGCACTGTATTTTAAGATAACGAGAAATTAAAAATATTTATGTTTGGGGCCGATCAAGTATTACGTAAGCACTGTAGGGGGGCGGGGGGGTCTTGGGTTTGCTTATTTTTGACGTTTTCAATGAAATA